>CM070503.1:45209067-45401108 GCA_036346375.1 Guadua angustifolia
GGTGTCATCATCGGATAAGTCGGAATCCAAACATTCCTCTTCGAAATCTCACTCTCCAATGTGAACCTCACCCTTGCTATCCTTGTGAAGCTTCTTGAAGAGCTTCTTTTTTTCCATAGAATGGCTTCTTCTTGGGTGACTTAACCTTGTCATTCTTCCTCTTTGGGCAAGAGAGGCGATTTGCCCCTTCTCATCGCACTCATAGCAACGAATGTTAGCATAGCGGTTGTTGCTTGAGTTTTGCCCCTTCTTGAATTTATGAGGGGCGCTTGAGTTTGAGTGCCTCTTCATGAATCTTCTTATTCTCCTCACAAGGTGTGCCATCTCCTCTTCGGAGTTATCCTAGGAGTTATCAAGTGTATCATCGCTTGACTCTGCTTTGGCCTTGAAAGCGATGTTCTTCTTTTTTGAAGAACTTTGTAGGGGTGGCAATCATACCCGTGGGTTCGGGTACCCGCGGGTTCTGCACCCGTCGGGTTCGGGTATGGATTTTTACCCGTGGGTTTTATGAGTCGGGTACCCGAGAAGATTCGGGTCGGATTCGGGTTTAGAAAATCACCCACGGGTACCCGCGGGTATCCGAAATTCCCATTTGCAGATCTGCTAGTGCCCTTCCCAATCGACAATCCCTAACCCTAATCCCTATCCTATCGGCAAGATTTACATTTCGGCTATCTATTCCCCAAAGCCAATCCCCATTCTCACGAGTTGTGGCCGCTCCTGTCCGCCTCCCTCACCCCGACGACCCCGTCTCCAGGTGTCGTGGTCAGCCGCCGATCTCCAGCTCCCGTCCGGCTATCTCCACCACCGATCACGCCAGATCTCCCGCCGACCGCTGCTCGCCTCCCTCACCCCGTCTCCAGGTGCCATGCTGCTCGAATCAAGATCTAGCCGCCGCCCAAGCTTCTTGCTCACCGGTCGCCACCCCACTCCCCATCTCTCCGGCCGTCGCACCCCATCTCTGATCCCTCCACCCGCACCCTGCGGCCCTGCCCACGCCCTAGCCCTGCCGTCGGCCGATCTCTGTGAGTTACCGGCTTGCCGCCCCACGCCCCATCTCTCCGAACTCCGGCCACCACCCTAGTACCCCACTTGCTCTGCTTGCTCTCCGGCCAGTCGCCATCGCCCCACACCAGTCGGCCATCGCCCCACACGGCCACACCCCCACAGTCACGGTGCTGTGATTTGCTTGTTTGAGTATTGTGTTCTGTTGACTGTTGTTTAGTAAGCAGAGATTTGTTGCTATCTTTTTAACATCAAATTTTGTGATGTGATAATTGTTGTAATTGCTTTGCTAGATTCATTCATGCTTCATGTGCCAGTTTGTGATGTGAATCATGTGATAATTGCTTTCCTTTCACCTTGTTGAGCACCCTGCTGGCCTGCTGCAATCTAGAATGACATTCATGAATGCATTGAATGGAGGAGTAGCATATAGCCTTCATTGTTGTATGATGAATGCGTTGGTTCGGTGGTTACGACTTCGGAGAATCTTGGACTCTGGAGTCAAGTGGAGAGCGTCATTGTTGTAGTGTTGTGTGAATATGTGATGAATGTCGAATGTGTGATGAATGTGAAGTCATTTGTGATGAATGTGAAGTCTGGCGGCTTCTTTGTGTTGCTACTTGAGGTAGGAATGGAACCGAAGATGGAATTTGAGTATTTGACTACCCATTCATTTCATTATTTGAATTGTTATGTGATTTTTTTCGGGTTTCGGGTATCCGTCGGGTTCGGATTCGGGTATAGATTTCTACCCGAAAGGTCATTCGGGTTCGGGTCGGGTATTCTGATTCGGGTTTTTTTTCGGGTCGGGTTTTGTAAAACCCGTACCCGACCCGACCCGTTGCCATCCCTAGAACTTTGCTCCAATAGCTCTTCGTTGTCCTTCTTGTAGAGCTCATTGGTAACGAGGTTCCTAAGAAATCTGGTTGGCGTCATCCTTGGTAACTTGGGAGAGTTGAGGAACAATGTCGCCAACGTCTCATATTTATCCTGTAGAGCCCTAAGCATCTTATGAACAACATCAAGATCAGTTAGTAACGCCTCGAGGTTTTTAAGCTCATTCATTATGTTATTAAGTCTTGAGTATATCTCATTGATGTTCTCATAGGGTAACATAATGAAACTTTCACGCTTGATTCTAAACATATACAATTTGGCCTCCTTGACTGAGGATGTTACCTTATGGATTTTCGAGAGGGTAGTCCAAATCTCATGAGTGGTGTTAAGATTGTTCACTCGATTGAACTCATCCGCGTTCAAGGCTCCAAATAGAGTATTCATAGCCTGAGCATTGAGATGAGAATTTCACTCTTCTTATTCAACAGTGAGTGTGGGATTAATCCCGTAGCAAAATCCCCATCCACAATTCTCCATATACTTGGGCTCATAACCTTGAGATAAACGGTTATGTGTATTTTCCAATATGCATAATTTGTGCCATAAAGAAAAGGTTCTTTACCTATGGAAACCCCGTTGCTAGCCATCCTTTACTCTCTAGGCGGTAAAGCCCTAAAAGAAAGTCTAAGCTCTGATACCACTTGTAGGATCAAGGATAACCGACTAAAGGAGGGTGAATAAAAGTTTGGGTCTAATTGCAATAGATAACCAAGTAATACTAGAATCAACAAGTTTAACAATTAAAGCCTAACACATCTAGGTTTTGCTGGTGCACCAACAAGCTATGTCTAAACAAATTACACAATTATAGATATATGAGCAAGCTCTAAATACACTAGAAATGTAAAATTGCATAATTAAACACAAGAGAGCAAACCATAAGAGATAAACTCAATGATTTTTTCCGTGGTCTCGAAGACTTGCTAATCTCCTCTAATCTACATTGAGGAAGCTTGAACGAATCAAGCTGGTTCCTTGTGTAAATAAGCCTCCCAGATCACTAGTGTCAGCTCTTCCCCGCTCTGGGTAGGTGAGCTCTAACCTCCACAATCCAATGAGCCTTGCTCCAGGTGAAGGTGTATTTATAGCCTCCACCAACAAATCTAGTCGTTACCACCTAATTCTTGAAAAATTTAGGAAAGTCAGCACTACCGCCCATGTAGGGTCGGTAGTACTGACCTTAGGCTCAACGGTCGCCTATAGCATTTAATGCTAAGAGGAATTAGCCATTGCTACAGTACCCCTAGCACTACCGCTCATGTAGGACCAGTAGTACCAGCCATAAGCACTCAAAAATATGCATTTTCACCCTTTTTGGTAAAAAACTACTGTTCATTTGGGTCGGTACTACCGCACTTGCGGCAATACCGCTCCCAAATGGGCAATAGTGCTAGTTGGAAGAAAACCCAGAAACCGCACCATTCTGAAAAACTACTACCGACCACTAGGGTTGGTACTACTGCACTTGCGGTAGTACCACCCTAAGTGGGTTAGTAGTGCCAGCTTGGGCACACCCCTAAAAATAGCCATTCTATTAAATAACTACCAACCATTAGGCTAATCAGATCGCCGCACTGTGGCGATCGCTCCCAAATGGGTGGTAGTGCCAGCCTGCTGGAACCCTAAATCATCCCTCTTTGTCAAATGACTACCGGCCCTTTGAGCCGGTACTTCCATCCATGTAGCAACACCGCTGCTAGATGATCGGTAGTGTCGATAATGCAAAATTTCATAGAGGACTTAAAAGATTTTCTGAGAAATACACATGACTAAAGTATGAGCATGAATTTGAGCCATTGACACTAAATATCTTCAAGCTACTACAACGTCCAAAATTTTGCTTTTACTGGATTTATGGTGTTTTTTTATTCAGAATTTTCTGGGATTTTATTTAATTTTTTTTGCATTTATTGGATCAAGCCTTTTGTTATCTTTTGTTTATGTAGTGAAAAGTATTGATTATTTTTTATTGGAAATATTTTATTTAGGTTTTAAATGTCTTAAAGTATTTTTCAAAATTTTTCTCGATTTTTCCTGGTATTTTTGCTATTTATTTGGGTTTTATTTATTTATCTAAATTTTTTTTATTCGAAAAGGAATTGAAAATTGCTTGAATAGTGTTTGGGTCGAAACCCTTTCAGTTCGGCTTGTTTCCCACATCGCACCTCAGATCATCGCCCTCTGCCTTGTGACTGCCCGTAGAACCCTAGCCGCGCGACCATTGGATCCTAATCTAATGGTTGGGCTTGTTCCGCACCGCCGCTAGCTACCAATTGCTCGATTGGATCTGTGGATGGCAGAGATTGTGCCACGTCGGCTCACCGTATGTAGTTCGAATCTTCGCTGTCACCGTCGAATCCGTTGGGTTTTTGCGCCCTACATGGAAACCGAAGCCCCTATTTAATGCACCGCCACCACCTCTGGGTTGCGCACTTCGAGACGCCCCTGTATTCCTAGTGCATGCCTCCTGAGGTGCTGCCATTCACCCGCAAAAACTTGCCGTAGTTGCTACTTCGTGCCGCCTCGGTTTTTCATCGTTTCCCTCGTCGTCTGCCATCCTCCACCGCATTCGTGCCCGGGTTCAAGTTCGTCGCATCGTGACATGTCCGTGAAGGGTAAGAAAGTCGCCGGAGTCATCCCCAAGTGCTGTCGCTGTGGTCTTTGTCCTCAGCGCCGATAAGACCCTCGCTGTTCGGCGCCGCTGTGCCATCGCCTCCTTCGCAGGCTTCCATCGTCGTTGGATCTAAATCGTGTGGTGAGGATTGCATCACGTAGTATCGCGCTAAGGCAAGTCTCACCGTCGGATTGAGGATGGATGGTTGAGATTTTATTGCGTGTGCACTACCTATCCGTCTGCCGCCGCCGTTGGATCCGTGCCAATTGGATCAGATCACGCCGCGTGTCCCCATCATTGTTGCCGTGTCATCAGATCTGGATCATTAGATTCAAACCAAATGGTCACGATCGCACCGCACGTCAGGCCAATCCCGTGCTGCCACGTGTCACACGAAAATTGAGGCGTTGTCGCCACCGATCGCCGCTAACATCACTGCTTTTAATCTCTGTTATCCGATCTAGTGTGAACGGTTGAGATCTTCGTCGCCGCGTGTTTAAATTGTGTCCGTCGGTTTTGTGCCACGTGTTATCAATCCAATGGTGCCATGTGTACTGCTTGTGTCAGCCGGTGCATGGGCATAGTGCAGCCGGTCCACTGTAGACTGAGTCCATGCGCTAGTGAAGCGTGTCGCACTGTGGTTGTGACGCTTGTTAGCATCTGATTAGGCCATGTGTCCGTTGATGTCAGCATGATGTCATAATTCGGTTTTTCTTCAGAAAAATATTTTGGCCAAAAATCTTTTTCTATGCTGACATCAGCATGATGTCATAAAAGCTATTTTTCCTTATAAAAATAAATGGTTAATTCAGATATTTTATTTTCTTTGGTTTTTCTTTTATTTCAAACTTTGAATAGCTATATCTTTCTCATATAAACTCCGATTGAGGTGATTCCAGTTTCTAAAAATTTGTAAAATCAAGCTTTATTTAATAGTAAATTTTATTTAACTTTTAGAGTTAATCTTGCTCTCTGTTTTGGATATTTATTACTTTCTCTCTCGTTTCGCGTAGACGTCGAGTTGACCGATGAGTTTGTGGTTGAGGAGCCAACACTTGAACAAGGTCTAGAATAGGAGTCAGAGCTTTTCGAAGGCAAGTTGTGCTTTGATCATGTTGAACCTATGCTTAAAATATTATATTGTTTCAAAGTATTGCATGTTAATTCAATTATCGCTTATTTCAAATATGTTGGGAATAGTTAATTATCCACTTTGAATTACATCCACCTTGCTATGTCGTATGTCATATCTCATTTGTCAATCTAGAATGGTTTCATAATAGTTGATAGCTATAATTACCAATGTGGGTAGTTAGAATGCAAGTAGTGTGGTTAGCCAAGCAACGAGTCATCAATTTATATGCAAATGATTAATCTTGCTTAATGATTATGGAACATATTTATTAACTTGTGTGTCGGGTGTTGTCATACAATGTTGGTATTGTTAATGACACGTGGTGCATGGTAAATCAACTAGGGTGGTAAAATGATTTAGACCGAGGCAAGTGGCATGTATTTGTGGTGGGCCAATATGCCATTTGGGTGGTCACATTGCTTTTTATGATGATTATTAGTTCATGATTATGATGATTTTTAGTTAGTTTTGTCTTGGTCAATTAAGGACTTAACCTTGCAATAATTTGAACTGAGTCATTCATACAACCACAAGTCTGGTATGAGACAGATCTAACTGATTAATTTGTTAAGTATAAACTTTGGTACTACTAGTGGTGGTGTGAGGCCCAGGTAGTGGTAACTAGTCCTTGCACGGGTGGGCTCATATGGAGCAAGAAGGGGGCTCTGGATGTAGTAACCAGTCCCACCAGAAAACGCACTATTAATTTGATCTTTTCTCCAAACACCTAGACCAATACAAGGCTAGAAAAAGGTCCTCACATCTTATACCTTGGTATTAGTTTGATGTTCCAATTTCCTCATAGTACAATAATTTCATCTCTTCATAAGACCAACCTATTTTTCATAGTCTCAAGAAAAATTTTTAGTCCCTAAAACATGATTGTCATTAATTATCAAAACCAAGGACGAAACTTGAGGGCCTAGATGCTTCAGTGTCAAGTGTTGTCACACGATGATATTGAGTTATGGTGGCACATGTTGTCTCACAATGATGTTGACTTATTGATGGCACGTGATGCGCGATAATGAACTTGGGTGGTAAATGATTTAAATTGGGGCAAGTGGCCATGGCCGTGTGCCAGGGTAGGCCTAGATGGCGGTTGGGTCATAGATGTCTTGCCTCAGTCAATTAAGGACTTAATCTTGCAAGCCTTTGAAATGAGTCAAACATGTAACCACATGTCTGGTATGGGATGGACCTAACTATGTAAGATTATTGATATCTTGACATGTGATGCCTCAGGTGGATAATCAAATAGGGGTGTCGTTATGGGGGAAGAGGATGTGGTGTACTATGATCTTACATCAATCTAATAGTATGCCGATCCTATACTTCATCTCCTGTGAGGAAAGGGACAGTGAGGGCTTACGGTCAGTGTTGGGATAAAGGTTTTTTTAAAGGTTTTGTTATGATCGCTCAATTGCATACTCTTGTATGATGAGTTACGGCAGACGTGGTGAGTTGATTTTATCTTGTGGGTAAAGTGCATAACCTCTGCAGAGTGTAAATCTATTCGGATAGCTATATCCATAGTATTGGACAACGCTCGAGGATTACAATCAAGGGTTAGATTTTATAAAATGAAACTTGGAATAAGAGGCTTGCGCCAATAGAGGTTTGGAATATGATTTAGGGCTATGAGCCAATTTACTCTTGAAAAAATATGTAAGTTATTATTACTATTATTTGTTTTACTGTCATTTCAATCTATTTACTGTATCCATTTATCAATGTTGCTTTACTACAAAATAACCATATCAGCCATTTATTTGGAATAAGCCATACATATAAATAAATTAGAATTGCAATATATGCACAACTTGTTGAGTGTTTTATATACTCACCCTTGTCAACAACTAAATCACTAGTCAAAGAGGAATCTACACCAACTTTTGAGGATGAGTAACAAGAAGGGACGAATATTTAGGGTGCGAGTCTTATCAGTTTCCTGTGGTATACTGAGAGGCTTATCCATGTTTTCTTAATTTCCACTGCAATTTAATTTGGTATCTTTAGTTTAGCCCTACATGGCAAAGCCATGTAAAGTCGACCATCAGGTCAATCAATAGGTTTATATTTGATATATAAAGTCTTTTATTATATTTCCACTATGTATGATTGTGATATTCATCTACGTTGAGCCTGTATGTACTAGCGTGATCTTGGACTACCACGATATACACAAAGGGCCCGGATTTGCATATTCAGGTACCAACAATTTGTGAGTTAGCTAATTATTTGGCCAGTCTTGAATAGGGGCGAATTTAGGGGTGCCCAAAGGTTTGAAAAATGCTACAATATTATCTCCGCAATAGACCAAATTTGTTCATTGAATTGGTAAAATTTTAAGATCTTATAACTGTTTGCATTGTAATTTTAGTTAATTTCAAATAAACGTGTTGTATTTATGATGTTACAAAATTATTATACAAGACTATAGAATTGTACATATGAAATATATACTTCCATAAATTTTTTTGTAATTCTGTCTTGTCTTGAACCTATTATTTTTCCTAGTTAGTTTTCTTATTCCGTTAAGTCAAAAAGGAGAGCAAGGAAGTTCAACTTTGGTATGAATCGTCTTGGTTTATTTTAGTCTGAATAGAACTTGATGTAGCAATCATGCACCTGGCTATCATCACTAGAGGTGGGCGTTGTGCCGTGCCGAGCTGACTCGGTATAGACCTATCGTGCTTCATGCCTAAACCATCCCCGCCACGACGGTCCATTGTGCCCGCTGTGCCGTACTATGCCGGCCGGCTCACCTACGGCGAGCCTAGGCACGACCCATTTGTGTTTCGTGTCGTGCCAGCTCGAACCGGCCTATTTGCACTATTGTGATGAGAGGAAAGGAGCCAGGACACACGGGGCTAAGGCGATAAACACAAATATTAGGAGAAAAGAATTAAATTTTATTCATTCTTGAATCTCTCTCGTTTGTTTTTCTCAATCTCTCTTAGCTCTCTCCTCTCTCTCGCCCGTATATGTCAATCTTTCAGCGATGAGCAAACAAGACAGTGAGAGGAGTGGAGAGAGCGAGAGTGCTGTCAGCCAAGGAGAGAACGAGAGAGAGGCGGCAGTGAGCACTTAACAATGCGTGCGGGTCAGTGTAGCCCACTGCGTCCGATTTCTAAACCCAGCACGGCTCGAGGAATAGTAACGTACTAGCCTAGCACGATCCACTTTATACTAGACCATGTTTTAGACTGAACTATACCGCCATACCTCTAGCTGACTTACAAAAGCATGCCCGAGTGCCCACCTTATTCATCACTAAGATGTACACTAGTAGAGGAATCCCATCACGACTTTACTCCCATGCCACTTCTTTTCTTGGCGTTCTCTAATTCTTTTTTTATTTGGTCCTCTTTCTTTCCTCCTCTAACATCTCTATATTATCATTTTCCTAACCTATATGTCCTACTTGCTCCGTATATTTTTATAAGGCCTATTTCTTGAATAGTCTTGTTTACAAATATAAGACTTGTACGTAGATTTAATGAGACCTTTTCTTCTATATCCTTATTTATTTTCTCTCATCCATATGTATTTATTCATTACCACTCACACAAAGTATATCTTTCATCTTTCAAGACAATTAAGTGGAGGTATCTAAGTCATTTTTTTCATATCTTTTTCAATTTTAACGTAACCTAAATTCTTATGCAAAATCAAAATACGCCTTATAAAAAAATGGAGGGAGTATTTAGTATGTTTCTTCATTTATTTTGCAGGAATCTCTCGAAAAGAGGAGAGAGAGACACTGATTGGGAATTTGGGACTATTATCCGGTCCTCGTTGTCACCAGCTTGTGGTGGGAGATGTCTGATCCAACGTGAGCGCGATGGCCGATGAGAGAGAACTGAATCCAATTTCTTTTTTTTTTTGCGATTTGACTTTTTGGGTTTTAAGTGAAGTGAACAAGGAGTAAAAAAGAAAGGAAAAAAAAAGAAAAAAAGGGCATCAATCTGCTGTAGAGCTGCACGGCTGCGCCGCAAGCCCTAAAACCTCTTCTCGTCATCTTAAAAAAAAAAGAAACCCTCTGTCGAACACTCGAACCTCCCAAAATCCCCAACCATGGCGGCTGCAGCAGCCACCCGCCGCAGCCTCTCCGCGCTCCTCCTGTCCTCCCGCGCGCTGCCCCGACGCCTTCTTCCCCTCACCGCTGCCGCTGCCTGCTCAGCCCACCTCGCTCCGTGGGCGCCGCCGTCTCGCGGGGCGAAGACTGCGTCGTCAGGTGGGTCTGGTTACGCCCCCCTGAACGACCCGTCCCCGAACTGGAGCAACCGGCCTCCCAAGGAGACGATCCTGCTGGACGGCTGCGACTACGAGCACTGGCTGATCGTAATGGAGTTCCCTACCGACCCAAAGCCCTCCGAGGAAGAGATGGTCGCCGCCTACGTCAAGAGCCTCACCGCCGTCGTTGGAAGGTATATGAATTTCTCGAATCTCATTTGAACGATTCCGTTGAACTGAAGAGTGAATCTTGGGACTATGCTATTTTATCTATTACACTGTTCATTTTTAAAATTGTTCCTGATCTGACATTAGGCTAGTAATAGCTTTTTCCTTTCGCGAAGTAGCTAGTAATAATCTGATTAATTGAGTGTTTCACTTGTTACATTGTTAGTGGCACGCAGCTTCGTCTATTTAAGCACCAGTCTTATTAATTGAATATTTCTTTCATCGTTCTGCTTTTGTTTAGATTCATTTGATTCATTTATCCCGGTATGTCCTTAAACACCAGGGTTGTCCTTGCTCAGTTAGGTTGATGTAACTTCAGGCATATCTGTTTTTTTTTTGGTTATTAGAGTGGATAATTTGTAGTCCCAATTGGTGTTTCCTCTCTCTCTCTCTTCGATCAGGTGAGCTTCCTGCAATATAAATTGAGAAACATAGTAAATATGACAAGTAGATTAGGAAAACGATAATAGACATGTTAGACGAGGAAAGGAAGAGGACCACATAAAAATCAGAATTAGAGAATGCCAAGAAAAGAAGTGGCATGGGATGGCCATAATGGATTCCATAACTAGTGTATATCTTAGTGATGATAGCCAGTTGCATGATTGTTGTGTCAAGTTCTATTCGGACTAAAATAAATCAAGCCGATTCATACAAAAGTTAAACCTCCCTTACTCTCTTTTAGACTTAACAGAATAAGAAAACTAACTTTGAAAATAATAGGTTCAAGACTAGCCAACTCGCAAATTCGAACTAACGTGATCACGTATTCTCGTCAACAAACTCCTGGTTCCTTTGCATCAGCTCAATGATTCCTGGCTTGACCCCACACGGCTGGACTTCTCTTCCCTTGCCTCCACGGTTCACAGTTTGAGCCCATGCACATACACTCGTTCTTGTCCAAGTGGCCTAAGTCCGCGCACGTGTACAGAACCACGCGTACAAACTCTTCTTAGGCTGCTGCCTTAGTTCTCCTTTCTTCCTGCTAGCCATCCTCTCCTCCCTTTCCATGATGTTTATTTCTTCAATTAAAACATGGGAAATGTGCTTTGCAAGACTAGCCTTATGATTTGGCTCAAAAATACAAATAGGTGTTAATGCAGGACAGCATCACCTTGTCTCTTTGTGCCTACTGTTTCTTTAAAGATGTTTATAATGTCTTGCACAGAAGCCATATAGTGTATGGAAGTAAATATTGGTAGGGACACCTGGCCAATAATCGAGCTTGTCACTGGTTCAATTTTTTGTAGAACATCCCTTCATCAGATTTAAATTGGTTAATCCTTAGTCTGCATATGTTTAAAGAATTAAAGTTTGCTGGATGCATTTGCTTTGGGTGTTGATATCAGTACAATGTTGTCCTTGCTCGGTAGTGCATTATGCTTGCAAAATACTGTTAAGAGCACCAACTTCTGCATTTTCCTTGACTAGAATGGGGCATCAATAGGGTCTTAACAAGACATCCCCCCGTTGTTTTGAGGAGGGTGGTTTCCTGCCTTGTATATTGAGAAAAATGACAATTATAAGGAAGCAACAAATGATTATAGATGTGTAAGGGTAGATAAACAAGGGTCAAATATATGAAGCACCAATACATCTCTCGGGTGATGTGCTTGTACCCCAATTTGTATCGGTTGTAGATATAGGTATGGTGCTGATAAGTATCAGTTCCATGTTAGTTTGTTTCTGTATACCCTATATGTTTACAGTATGGTGTGCCACTCCAATGCATTTCATTAATCCATGTCACTTGCCAATTACCCTAGCCTAGGTGGTTGCTGCCTGGTGAGACTAACGGAGGCCTGAACTTTCGGTGAGATGGATAACTCTCGATTTGTGGAGATCATCACGATCCAGGCTACCGACTGGAACACGACCGATGCCAAGCAATCTCTGAGTCGTTATCAACCGTACCAAAGTCCGATTAACCTGATCATGAAGATCAATTCCTGCAAGCAACCGAAAAACAAGCATGAACAAAGCAAAAGCTATCTTAAATTGTGAATATGGATTAGGACAATTGTTGGGGTTCTAATAGCAGTCTTTATGGTTGGTCTAGCCGACTCAAGCAAAGAACATAGAAGTTTCAGGAGGAAAAATAATCTAACAAAACCCAAGTCTCATGAGGGACCTCGGCTAACTTAAATAGTCATCTAGAGAAGGAGGGGGTTGCGGCCAAGAGGTCGAGATAGACATGGACTCCTCCTAGGCCTTCCTATTGCATTGGTCGAAGCCCAATTGGCAAAGGTGGTGCAACACCATGTTAGGAAAGCTTCCATATGTAGTTGGGTTGGCTTGGTGGGTTTGTGGAAGTGGTGGCTACTAGGGAGAGGGGTTGAAGCCGTCGGCCTTGGCTAGGCTTCGAATCCTCCTTGTGGCCCTTCGTCTTGTAGCCTTCCTTCTCGTATTTCGACCCATTGTAGTCTTCTCCATGATTTCTGAGGATAAGTAAATCATACGTATCAAGCAGCATCATATTCTCATTAGAAACATAATTTACACCCAGAAACGAAGTTACCTGATAATTCAACTGTCGTGCACATGCCCTCGTCATAGGTCTTTGCCTAGCATCTTGTGGAGAAGTGTTGTGATGTGTGCCCAACGAAGTGATGTCCTTATCATTCTCCCCCTCTTGAATTGTAGTCGTCATCTACTCAAGCTCATCTTCTTCTTCCAAGTATGGCATCAAATCTACAATGTTAAATGTGGGATTAACCCCAAAATCTGCAAGCAACTCAATCTTGTATACATTATCATTAATCTTTTCAATAATCTTAAAAAGACCATCAGCTCTATATATCAATTTAGACTTTCTCAAATCTGAAAATCTATTTTAGACTTTCTCAAATCTGGAAATCTATCTTTTCTCAAATGCAACCAAACAAGATAAACAAGTTTAAAAGTTATTTCCTTTCTACTTGTACTACCAACAACCCTATATTTCTCATTTATGCGCGTTATATTTTTTCATATTCTCATGCAACTTAATAACAAATTCAACACATTTCTTAGCATATAGATTTACCTTCTCCGAAGATGGGAGAGGTAAAAAATCAATTGGAGTCTGAGTGTTAAAGCCATATACTACCCGAAAAGGGCTCATCTTTGTGGTTGAATGTAGCGAGCAGTTGTAGACAAACTCCACATGAGGTCGACATTCTTCCCACAACTTCAAGTTTTTTTTTTCAAAATAGCCCTCAACATGGTTGACAATGTGCGGTTGATGACTTCAGTTTGTGGATGACATGTAGTAGAAAATAGCAACTTTGTCCCCAACTTGTTCTATGAGGTCCTCCAAAAGTGGCTTAAGAACTTCGCATCTCGATTTGAAACAATTGTGCTTGGCACACCATGTAGTCCAACAATCTCCTTGAAAAATAAATCAGCAACATGTAGCATCATCGCCCATATGACAAGAAATAAAATGTGCTATTTTAGAAAATCTATCCACTATTACAAAAATACTATCCCTCTCCTTCTTTGTCCTAGGCAATCTTAAAACAAAATCCATAAAAATATTCTCCCAAGACACACTAGGAACAGGATGAGGCATATATAAACTATGTGGATTCAATCTAGACTTAGCTTTTTGGCATGTAGTGCAGTGAGTAACATAGCGTTCGATGTCGTGCCTCATCTTTGGCCAATAAAAGTGTTAAGCAAGGATATCCTCTGTCTTCTTGATGCCAAAATATCCCATGAATCCTCCATGTGCATCTTGTAGCAGCAAAAGACAAACGGAGCTAGCTGGAATGCATAGTTTGTTAGCTCTAAATAAGAACCATTCATTTAAAACAAATTTGTTCCAACATTTACCATCTTTACAATTGGACATGGCATCTTTTAATTTATCATCAGAAGCATTTAAATCTTTTATTGTTTCTAAGCCCAAAATTCTACAATCAAGTTGAGACAATAAAATATATCATCTAGACAAAGCATCAGCAATCAACCATTTTTTCTTTCAATTTCCTCTGTGAACACGAACCTCGTATCCTAAACTAGTTCGAGTTAGACAAATCCAGTTCGCGATTCGAGAGGGTTTAGAGTGAATCCGGTTAACTATGGGTGTAGTGCTGTATCCCCTACCACTGTGGGTGCAACCTAGTTAGTTGCATTTGGCTTTGGGCATCCATCTATAGCACAATGTCATCCTTGCTGTTTACATTAAGGAAGTAACTCAAATGCATGGGGCCCTGCACATAGATGTGTGCAGGACCAATAGATGCTTACCATGTATCCTTTCAAGAATGTTTTTTACCATGGCATCCTTGATTCTTTTTAAACACATCCTCCATCTCCACCTATTACGTGTTTGTCAATGCCATTAAGGTCAAAGATAAAGAACCAAGACCCTTGCTTTCTGTTGCCTAGACTGCCTCCTGTACTGTTATTACTGTTACGTCGCACATGAAGCTCTGGATGAGCAGTAATGGCATTTGGTTTCACTGTTCTGGGATTTGATATAAAATTAGAGGCTTCTGTGGATACCTTTTTGTTTATAACTGAATTTTTTCCATTTCTTCGTATGTAAATTGCCAATGCTGTGAATAGGATCTAAAATCGAACATGAAATCTTCAAATAATGTCTAAATCCATCAAGGCTTCTAATCCTAAGCAAAATCATTCCCAGCTATCACTGAAAATAATTCTATTTGACATCAAAAGAGCATGTATAATTGTTGTAGATGGGAGATGAAATGGAGTTCCTATGTGTCCTGCACTTCAAATAATTTCAGAAGTGCTTGCCCAGTCATGTATTAGCATTGATCTTTACCATGTCTTGTTGCAAGCAATGTAATCACATGAGGGATTTAAGGGAGAAATCATTAACATGGACATTGAAAGTTGAAACAGTTGGTTACATAATGGATTATAGCACCTAACTTCTGTTAAGTGCATGGACATTATTCTCCATCTGCATGGATTACAGGACATGTGTCAACCACCCATAGTTATTGAAACTGGACTGGTGACTGAACTGGCCAGTCCATTGGCTAATGTTCACCAGTCCAACCACTGGTTCATCGGTTGAACCTCTGGTTGTCCAAGTATTAATTAATATTGTATTAGTCAGTATTAATTCTAATTCTAAAATATTGTGTATAGAAGTCTTAAATAGAGAAAATATAATGTCAAAATTGGTCATTTGGAGGAATCAATTGCTGCATGAAACAACAAATCAAATGCGATTACTTGGATCAGCTACAACCGCAACAACCAAATGTAAATCCAAGATAGAAAGAGAATTTCCTATTGATAACCTGATATTCAGGGCAGAGATAAGATCTTTGAGGCATTAATCTCAATTCCTCACCAAACCTGCATGGGATATAACTCAATCAAGCTCTTTTTTGATGGAATTCACCTAAACGTCGTCACCCAGTCAAAGCCATTGCTGCCGAACTCTCATTGCTAGGATGCCACTGCGGCTGCTGATCTTGTGTTGCTGAAGCTACCTTACTGGCAGAAATATGACCATGCCGTTTGGATCTTGGAGGACGGCAATGACACCTCATGGTATTTAGGCTCCGGTGGTGGAGAACAGCACCGGCTAGCTGGATCATTGAGGTGGGGATGTAGAGAATGTGAGACTGTGAGAGACGAGGGAAGATATTTGGAGGGAGGCGGAAGGCAAGTGAGCCCTAGGGCTCCTCATGGCTCATGCAAGACCATGTGGGCCGAGCCGACTGGGCCAGGCCACTAGCCAGCCCAAGGCATTGCTCTAGTCTCTCCACATGCTATATGCCCAACTAAACAGAAGCCGCTCGGTTCAGACAAAACTGTCTGGTCCACCAGTTCTGAGAAGAACCACCTGGTTTGTCTAGTTTTTCTTTCCGGTTCAATTGCATGGACAATCTTTGAAGGGTACTGAACCGCCAAATTCATTAGTTCCAGTTTTTTTCCAGTTTAACCGGTGGTATGGTCCGGTTTTAATAACTATGCAGCCACCTGTCAGGCCTGCACATAGCTATGTGATGCTCCATTCATCTGAGCTGTGTTTTCTCCAAGTTAGTGCATTATTTTCACATGCAAATTGCAAAATATACTTTGAGGAGTTATTTGGATCTCAGGTTTTATTGAAACCAGATTTTGTTAAACTAGAATTCGTCCTAATAATCTAGACCTTTGTTATGTTTTGTGGGTTTTATGGCAAACCACTCCCACCTATATTTCATAAAACTAAAAAAAAATAGTAGAATGTTAGTACATAACAGGATAAACAGCTTAGAGGAGAGACCGACAATGACGGCTTGAAGATATAATTTGTGCTTGGAGGAGAGGGCGCATGGTAGGGAGGAGATAGACTGAAGAGACTTAGGAGATTTATGTACTCCATTGCTTGATTATTAAAGAGTACTGAGATCCTTTTAATAGTCATGTGGCAACTAATAGATAAGCCTAGGCCCCCATTTGGATACCTGAATTGCGCCTAGCATCGAGGAATCAGAATTGGGCCTACTTGATTTTGGCTGGTTAGATGTCTATTAAAATTTGAATTGGAATTTGTGGACAACAAGTGGGGTTTGCCCTTAGTTGAGAGAGGTAACGATCTGAATCAATGGAATCTGACTCAATCGACTCATTTGACAAAGCCTTCCGCTCGCTCCCATTCTTTCTTTTCTATTCCTCCCCTCCTGTTTGTAGTGGCACATCATCAATTTTTCCCTCGATGTAAACGAGGACCAAATAGGAACCAAGAAAAAAGAAGACAAGGAGTAAAGTCATGATACGATTTACTACGTTACATCTTAGACATTGTAAACATCATACCAGGGATCAAAATTTCGCTCCTGTTTGTAGTGGCACATCATCAATTTTTCCCTCGATGTAAACGAGGACCAAATAGGAACCAAGAAAAAAGAAGATAAGGAGTAAAGTCATGATACGATTTACTACGTTACATCTTAGACATTGTAAACATCATACCAGGGATCAAAATTTCGCCGAAATTTCGGATTTCGCAGTAGGGCGAGATTTGAAATACCGGCCGAATTTAGAATTCTAAAAAATCTGAATTTGCTACAGTACTGCTACAGTAATTTCGCGCGAAATTTCGGGTTTTTTTAATCCGGATTTGACCGGAATTAGTCCAATAACCCCTAAGAAAGTCATCTTACATGAAAATTTGTTGAAAAACTAATTTTTTCAGGCATTTTAAAATTTGGGCAGAAACACTGTCAGATTTTTTAAAAAATTTACAAGCTTGATAATGATCTGAAAAATTTATGGTATCATCCTTAGTAGTGTAGGATCATACAGAAAAATTTTCAAAATAATTTAACATCATTTGTTATCTTTAAAAAATCAAAAACAGAATGGACATAATTGGGACAGTAAACTGGTTAGATTTCTCTAAATTTTCTCGTGTGTGATCATGATCTAAAATTTTTATGACAGATTAATAATTTCCTCAGTACCATTCTATAAAATTTCAACTTTTTTGTTTGGTCAATAAAATCTATCAATGCAAGAAGTAATCGAACTTAATTTGTTGTATTATATTTCAAAAATTAAACAGAGAAAGAACATAAATGGCACTGTGCCTTGTAAGAATTTTATAAATTCACTGGAGTGTGATCATGATTCAAAACTTTTATGAGATATTAAGCATTTCCTTGTCACCCTTATGTAAAATTTAAAAAAAAATTAAACCTTTTTTATTGCTAAAGTAAATCTATGTATTGATCATCGGGTTTTTATCAGAATGTAGCACTGTCAGAATTTTTAAAAATTATTTATGCATGATCATCATCTAAAACTTTTACATAACAATTAATGCTACATCAGTACCGTGCACAACAGTTTTCAAAATTTTATAACATGGTTTGGATAATTTTTCATTTCGTTCAAGTTTGCCGTTAGGCCTTTTAACAGGATAGTAGCACTGTTCGAATTTTTAAAAATTCATGACATTTGATCATCATATGAAAATTTTATGAGAATATTATGGATGTGTCAGGATCATCCAGCAAAATTTTCAAAATTTTATAACCTCGTTTGTTCTAATTTTCATTCGGTTGAAACTTGCCGCTCAGCGCTTTACCGGGACAGTACCAATGTTTGAATTTTTAAAAATTCCACAGACCTGATAATCACCTGAAAATTTTATGAGAATATCTTTAATGTGTCAGGAACCTCCAAAAAAAATTTCAAAATTTTTCGACATCGTTTGAACCATTTTTTGATCAGTGCAATTTCGGGGTAATTTCGGTGCCAAACGAACCGGATTTGAATTTTTCTTTTTGAATTTTGAACGGATTTTGGCCGAGAAAACAAAATTCGGCCGAAATTTCAGACTTCGGGCATGTCCGGTTTTTTTTGCTAAAACGAAATTTTGAACCCTGCATCATACATTTTGGTCACATGACTATCACAACCGCTTGCACAAATTAAAGTTTCTTGTTAGTCTTTTCAGGTTTTCTAACACTTTCGGGACTTTTTTCTGGGCCTAGTTGTGACTTGTTTTTTCGGACATTGTTTGCCCAGTGTGGTAGAGCTTCCTTCCTCAAATTGGAGCTGGAGCTCAACCTTGCCATGAGAATTGTGCTACAGCTTGCCGGCTAAAGCTGCTTAATCGGTGCCCACCAGAGCATCTCACAGCCAATTACTCAAGCTTGTTTAATACTGATCACTTGATTTGCATATCGAGCTGCTTTGCCATTGAATAGTGCTGATGCCAATTGTTGGAACCATGATGGTAATAATTGTTGGACACATCAAGGGCCCTAGCACCATGCCATTGGTTGATCCAATACTTTTCAGTATGAATTGCATTTATGTTTACTGCCTTGTGAACATAGAAACATTTCTCAAATTGTTACAAGTTCAAATTTTATCAAGCTGCTTCTGAGCTTATTTCGGAAGCTACTTCTTGTGGCTACAAGGCCAAACAATATAAAGAGGATGGCCCTCGATGCTACTCCTGCGAGGCGGGGTGTGCTCGAAGGCCCTTAGCGCGAAGAAACGTGAGTGGGCAGTCCAAGATGAACTATATATGCTTTTACGTTATGTGTCTTCCCTTTTTTCGCTATGCTTAAGGCCCTGTTTGGGGGAGCTGTAATTTGAAAAGTCGCTTTTGGTTTCTTTGGGTTGTAAAGCATTTGTGGTCAAGCGGTTGTGGCTTTTCTTGTTATGCTGTTTGGCAAACTAGCTGTTGCAGCTGTAGCTTTTGGAGGCTAACCGAGCGGGGAGGTAATAACATAGCGAAGTACAGCGGCGTCCGAGTGGGAAGGTGACGTGGAAGCGACGAGGTGGGGTGGCGAAGGTCGAAAAGGCAGAGCGACCGAGGTAGGAGGTGGTCAAGCCAAGCCACAGCTGAAAAGCTCCTCCTCAGCAACTTCAGCTTTTGGGGGTGCTTCTGCTGTGGCTTAGCTTCCCAGCTGCTTTGTAGCCATGCTGTTTAGGGGAGCTTTTGGCCCAAAGCTGAAGCACAGCTCCCCCAAACAGGGCCTAAGTACATGAGCCCATGGCTATTTATAGCTATGTGTTAGCGATTATTGATCTGTTTAGATAGTCTGTAATCTCCTGTACATGATTACTTTCAGTTTTGCTTTCTAGGCTAGCTTTTCCTTTTAGTCAGCTTTCAGTTTCACCTTTGTCAGAACTCTGTTTGCTTGTCTAGGGTTTTCTGTATAGCCTTAATACCTATATAAATATAAGGGGTAAGCACAGGCCCTTTCACTGTGCTGGGTTTTTCCCATTCGCGTCCTCTTACATGGTATCAGTAGTCTAGGTTACCTTCTCTGTTTCTTCCACCGCCACCAGAGAGTTCTTTTCCCCGATCGCTTTGTCTCCGAGCCTCTCTCTGCGCCTTCTTCTTCCCTACCTTTCCCAGCCATGTCCACCACTTCCTTTGGATCCATTGGTCTTTCTCCACATATTCTCCTGGCGGTCTTCATCCTGTCGCCGTCTCCTCTCGGTTCGCGCGGCGCCATCCTCTCTCTGCCGCCACCGTGGACCACTTAGGTCATCTTTGGATCTGGAAGCCGCAACAACTTCACCAAGTGGGACATCCTCTTCAAAGCCCTCCTTGGTCGCCATGGCTTCTCAGACCACATCGACGGCTTCCGCTTCGGCCACCACCGACGCGGTTCGGCTCTCCGACGACTATGTCGTCTGGCTCTGTCATGTCTGACTCCATGACTCAAGAGGTCTTTGGACATCATCTCGACAAGGATCAAGACGCCGGAACCTTTGGCTCGCCGTAGAATGTCTCTTCAGTGGCAACAAGGAAAGCGCGCCATCGGCCTTCTCGGCGCCTTTCATGGTCTCCAACAAGGCGATCTATCCATCACCGCCATCGCAAAGAGCAAAAGTGCCTTCTTCGATGCTCTCCGTGATGCCGATTCGCTTTGTTGATGATCGCACCTTGGTTCTCAATGTTCTTCGTGGTCCGAACAAAGCTATGTCCAAAGGTTGCTACCGTCCTTGCCATGACCTCCCACTTCCTAACTTCGTCAACACCGAGCTGCTCTTCGAAGGAGGAGATGCGTCTCGGTCTTGCTACTCGACAGAGGCCGCCATCGCTCTTCCGAGCGCCTCGCCACCTTGCTCGAAGTTCTGCCAGTCTTGCTACCTCCTTCACCAAGCCAAGATACAAGTGGAAGAAGAAAGGCGGCAAGGGCACCACCCCCCAGGCGGTGGCGGCTTCTCCTCCCACGCCTTCATGCCTCGCTACCCTCTGGTCCACGGCATCGCTTGGCCCGGCTCGAGCGATGGCCTATGCCCTTCCTCCGCGCAGAAGATCCCGGTCGTGGTGGTGGTTCTGTATTCTTGGAGCTCGTCCTCAGCCTACATCTCCACTCCCGCCCCTCTACAGCCCCGCCTCCTCAACAAAGAGTGCTTCTTCTTCTTGGGACGGCGCCATCTCATCTCCGCCATGAACAACCTTCAACTTCGAACGGCGGTGGGTGGTTGATTCAGTGCCTCTGCTCACATGACTCGATGACGGTATTCTCCACCATCCCACTCCTTCTTCTCGCCTCTGTTATTGTCGTGAATGGATCTTCTATTCCCATTTGCCACGGCTATGCCGCCTCCCTACCACTTCGGTTCTCGTATTCAAATTGTCCAATGTTCTTCACGTTCCTTCTATTGTTCGCAATTTGCTTTCCGCTCGTCGATTCACCGTGATAATTTCTGCTCAATCGAATTTGACCTCACGGTTTTTCTGTGAAGGACCTCCGAACGAAGGCTATCCTCCATCGCCGCAATAGGGGGTGATCTTTATACCTTCTTCCCCGGCTCTTCGCCACCTCCTCCGCCTCTGCTTCTCTCATGGTGACTCTGAAGTTTGGCATCGCGAGCTTGGTCATCCGGTCGGGACGCAACCCTCTCCCTCCAAAGCAGACATCGTTTTGGATATAAAGCCTTGCACCTCTGTGTGTCACGCTTGTCAACTTGGCAAGCAAGTTCGTTTTACCGTTTTCTCGGTCTACCTCACCGTCTCGCTGCACCTTTTGCTTTACTTCATTGCGATGTATGGACTTCACCAGTATTAAGTGTGTCAGGCTATCAATACTATCTTGTCATAGTTGATGATTTTTCTCATTTCTACTGGACCTTTCCTCTTCACACTAAATCTGAGGTTTTCTCCAAGTTTGAACTCTTTTTCTCTTATGTTCACACTCAATTTAACGCTCAGGTTCGTTCCATACAAACCGATAATGGAAAAGAATTTGTGAACAATACCTCTACAACCTTTTTTGAGCGTCTTGGTATTATTTTTCGTCGCTCTTGTCCCTATACCTCTCCTCAAAATGGCAAGGCTGAATGCGCCATCCGTACTCTCAATGATGTCATGCGTACCTTGCTATTTCAGGCCCAACTTCCATCCCAATTTTGGGCCGAAGCTCTTGCCGCTGCCACTTATATCGTTAATCGGCGACCATGCAAAGCGCTTGACAATACCAGTCCTTACTACAAACTCCATAACATTCATCCCTCCTATACTCATTTCCGAGTTTTTGGCTGCCTTTGTTACCCCAATACAAGTGCCACTGCCACTCACAAATTGCAGCCCCGCTCCACTCCTTGCATTTTCCTTGGCTATCCTCCTAACCATCGAGGCTACCGCTGTTTTGATCCTAAAACTCGCCGCATCATTATTTCCCGTCACGTCATTTTCGATGAATCCACATTTCCTTATACCTCTCTTACCTCGTCCCCTCCTCCGACGGTACGAGATTTTCATTTTTTGCAGGATTTGGCGGATCTTCCTTATCGCTCTCCTATTGAACAACCAACAGCAGCGATCCATAGCCGGCCACCAGTCAGACTGGTGTACACGAGGCCCTCTCGTCATGCGCCGGCTGTTGACTCCACCGCACTCGCCTCCGGCAAAGATTGCTGATGTGCCGCCACACTTCCTCCAAGCCAGCGGCCTCTCCTTCCACTGGTCTAGTCTTGACCGCACCTCCAGATACCAGCTTGGCTGCTGCTCGGCCGGGTCTTGGTCCTCACGCTATGCAGACTCGAGCCAAAGATCAAGATGCCGATTCAGCGCTATGGCTTCACCTCTACTGTTGGTATTTCTCCCATACCGAAGTCATATGCCACAGCTCTTAAGAATCCTCACTGGCGTCAGGCCATGACTGATGAATTTCAGGCCCTTACTGCCAATGGCACCTGGTCTCTTGTTGCCAGACCTCCTAATGCCAACATTGTTACTGGCAAGTGGGTTTTTCGGCACAAGTTCGCCTCGGATGGTTCTTTGGCTCGGTACAAAGCTCGTTGGGTTGTTCGAGGCTATTCTCAGCAACCCGGCGTTGATTACGATGAGACTTTCAGTCCTGTCGTCAAGCCCACAACTATTCGGATTATTCTCGCCTTCTTGTCTCCGAGGTCGATTCGTCAAATGGATGTCAAAAATGCCTTTCTCAACGGCACTCTCAATGAAACAGTATACTGTGAACAGCCCTCCGGGTTCATTGATTCTGCACGTCCTCAGCATGTCTGTCGCTTGATCAAATCTCTCTATGGTCTGAAGCAAGCACCACGTGCCTGGTACCAGCGGTTTTCCACTTACATTACCTCCTTGGGATTCTCAGCTGCTATCTCAGACACTTCCCTATTTGTGTTTCGTTCGGGAGATCAGACTGCCTACATTCTACTCTATGTTGATGACATCATTCTCACCGCTTCCTCCAGTGCTTTATTGACGCGCCTAACTTCTGCTATGAACAGTGAGTTCTCTATGACTGATCTTGGGGATCTCCACTATTTTCTTGGTATTTCTGTCACCAGATCTTCCACTGGTATGGTTCTCTCCCAATGCCAATATGCTGTGGATCTCCTTCGGCGAGCTGGTATGAGTGGCTGTCATCCCACACACACCCCTGTTGACACTCAGTCAAAGCTTTACGCTCTGAGAGTTCCTCACATCGATCCTCTCAATACCGAAGCTTAGCTTTGCTCTACAAGATATCTAACTTTGACTCGACCAGACATTTGCTATGCGATCCAACAGTGTGTCTCTTCATGCATGATCCTCGTGAGGCCCATCTTGCCTCAGTTAAGCGGATTCTGCAGACATCAATGGCACACTTGATTTCGCTCAGACCTCTCAAACCTCCTCGCTTACCACTCTCACGGCCTACTCGATGCCGATTCATGTTGTCGACTCCGACTTCGACTTGAGGATATTGTATCTATCTTGGTGACAACCTCATTTCTGGTCTTCCAAAAGGCAGCCAAGCTGTTTCTCGTTCCTGCCTTAGCCGGTGAATACATGTAGATTGCCAATCTTTATTCTTTGAATGTGTTGGATCCGTCAGCTCCTATGCGAACTTCATTCTCCTCTCCAGCATGCTACCATTGTTTTCTGCGACAACATCAAGATCGTTCTACATGGTCGCCAACCTCGTTTGAAGACAACGCACTCAAACATATCGAAATCGATATTCATTTCGTGCGGGAGAAGGTTTCTCTTGGCCATGTGCGCGTCTTGCATGTTCCTTCCAGCTCTCAATTCGCCGACATAATGACCAAAGGGCTGCCGTCCAAGTTGTTCTTCGAGTTCCGGTCCAGTCTTGGCGTCCGGAAACCTCCCGCCACTGCATCATGTGGGTGTTAGCGATTATTGATCTGTTTAGATAGTCTGTAATCTCCTGTACATGATTACTTTCAGCTTTTGCTTTCTAGGCTAGCTTTTCCTTTTAGTCACTTTCGGTTTCACCTTTGTCGAACTCTGTTTGCTTGTCTAGGGTTTTCAGATAGCTTTATACCTATATAAATATAAGGGTAAGCATGTGCCCTTTCACTGTGCTGGGTTTTTCCCATTCGCGTCCTCTTACACTATGTTACTTGGATACTTTAGAAAACCGGCGTATCGGTATCAGATACTCATCCATATTGGATACGGTTGGATACGTATCTTGCCCGTATCGGTGAATTTTCTATTTTTCAAAAAAAATAAAATAATTCCTGATATTTCTCTGATACTTCCCTATATCTCTCAATCATAATACCTTTACTAACTCAGAAGGAGACATTGGAATCATTTATTTCCATCCCACGGTCCCTTCTCGCTCCCTACACCACCGCCCCTACTTCTCTCTTCCCCTGGGTTGCCATGCCAACATTCCTCTCCCCCTATAGACTGGCATGTGGCATCCCTCTCCCTAACAGTGCGATGGCACCACTAGTCCTCATGCACGGTGAGTCCTCTCACTAATACTCTTCTTCCCTCTTGACTGTGATAGTGTGGTATACGCCCAGGTAGCCAACGGTAGTCAGAAGCTGGCTAGAGCAACAAAGGCTTGGAGGCAAGACATATGGCTGCGTCTGGCAGGAATAGAAATGTGCAATCGTGTAGACATTTGGGGCAGCAGTAGACTAGATATCCTAACCCGCTTGCTATGGGCTGATGGGCCTTCGAAATGATATAGCCCATTTGCTTTTTCATTTTCTTTGTTATTATCTCTTTTATATCTATTTTGTGTATGATATACCATATCTCATGTATGTCTTTATTATTTTATTTTTATTATATATATACACACACATCCCCGTATCAGTGTTTTTGGGGAAATGGCGTATCGCGGTATCGGCGTATCGGCGTATCCGTATCGTTATCGACGTATTCGGACATCCTAGATTTATAGGGCCCTCAATGGGGAGGACGTGAGATTACAAAGATACCCCTACGAGGATCCTAGGGCTATATGGGTCTTGAGGTACTTTCTTCCTTTGCTAGCTAACCCTATGGTGCCGGTGGGCCTCGCCACATGTAAGCTTCTTGGCACGTTTTCATCTATGTTGACCTTCGGGGATACCCCCTTTGGCATGGGCTCACCCAATTTTTTTTGAGAAAAACTTAGTATATAATAAGTATATTAGATGTATATACTATTAAATGAGCTTAAAAATAGGTATTTGAACTTTCAAGTCCATTTCAACATGTCCTGTCCATTCCCTCTCTCAAGCTTCCCTACACAGCCTATTTGCTAAGGTCCATCTTCCTCCATTCCTTGAGCACAACATCAACTATCCTTTCATTCCTGACATCCCAATGCTCTCTCGCTCTCTGTGACGATGACGCATACGGCAGCCCAACAATAATGGCAAGGGCCATGGGGTAGGCGCAAGCCGATAGGGAGCAAGACAGCAGACGAGCGTCGAGCAGCAACTAGCATCGGCGAATAGACGAGCGTCGAGCAGCTACTAGCATCGGCGAATAGGCGAAGGCAGCAGGGTAGGTAGTGGCGCAAGGAGCGGTGTGTGGTAGGGCAGCCATGGCCCCTGTGGCCGCAGCAAGTAGCGACTTGGGGATGGAGAGTGTGACACTGGCGACGGCTAGCGGGTCAAGGTGACAATGTCCAGTAGGGCAAGGAGTAGCGCGCGACATATTGCATGGCAGCCCTATGCCGTGTGAGCATCGAGTCGGGGATGGAAGGTGCAACACTGGCCGCGATCGGTGGGAACAGAAGCGGTGCTAAAATAGCAGGCAATAGTTGAGCATTCGGCTTGGACAACCACCCAAGTGAATTTAATTCTTGATTCCCAAATCTGAAATCTCCAATTCACAACTCTATCAATGTTGTGTTAATTTATAATAGTGAATCATAGTTTCTTAAGTGTAGCGTGTAGAGCATTCAAAAATAGAGATGAAGTATATAGATTTGAAATCCCAATTCACAAATCTTTAAATTATTTTAGATGTTGTCTCTATTAACAACAACTTATACTTTGTATTTTTTTTTCTATTGTGAATCTTTATATTTTACATTGAACATATTTTTATAACTTTGAACACCCATTCCGAAAATCCTAGATCCGCCACTGCCCTTCGGGTGGTCCGGAGGTGGATAACCGAATGGTCCAATCCCCCCTTTGGCTTGCTACTGAAGTCCTGTTCATTCCTCCCGAGGGTGTATGGGTGATTAGACCCTTGGTGTCCCCTCAGGGTATGGCCCATTGGTAGTGGTCTTGTCCGCTTGAAGGACCTTTGCTAGTTCGTAGGGGTTGGAGCCTTCCCTACGACACTACTTTTCATGCCTACAAGCCTAAAAAGCTTGCCTTTTAGGCGAGCTAAGTTTGGCCAAAGAGTCCCGTGCTTTTGTCTTACAATTCGCAGGATATTAAATGCAACAGTATTCAGTTCAACACTCTTCATTTCTGCATCAGGATTCAGAGGCACTAGTCATGAAATTTTGGTTCTGGGCCATCTGTCTGTCTCTCTTGAACTGTCTCCTTTGTGCTTTCTACTATTTCAAAGATTTTTAGGCCACATCGTAGCATATCAATATCTAAAAGTATTCAGTTGTCTCGAATAAAAAATCCTTCCTTTTCTGCACCATGACAGTACTTAGGAGTTAGTTGGAAATAAGGTGCCTGCCATTCTAAAAATCTATGCTGCATTTTTTTCTTCATGCATTCTGCCAGTTCAAAGGTGTTTTTTTTTATGTAACAGTGAATATGCCTGGTGTTACCCAGGCTGCCCAACATGTGAATGGCTAATTCTGTGGCTTGACACGGAACTCCTGTTGGTCCGTTCCTTTAGTAAATTATGACTTTTCGTCCTTTGCATTCTAACTACTAACTATTGGTTATAAGAGTATCTTTCGGTCCATTCTTCTTAACGAACTGCCATGTTCTAATAAATAATAAAAATCTATAAATTTTGATTGTAATTCTTTTGTTCAGTGAGGAGGAAGCAAAGAAGAAGATCTACTCAGTGTGCACTACAACTTACACAGGGTTTGGTGCATTGATTTCAGAGGAGCTATCATATAAAGTTAAAGGTGGACTTTTTGTGGCTCTACTTTTCAGTAAGATTCTTTTGCACAATCCTATGTGACTGAATTTAGTTTTTGTTGATTTTGCTACTTCTTTAGGATTGCCGGGAGTTCTTTGGGTATTACCTGATTCGTATTTGGATGTGCCTAACAAGGATTACGGAGGTTAGTGATCATAGTTACTTATTTCATTATTTAGTGAAATTTCATTTGCAGAGCATTTACGATATGATCACCATATTATGGGCCTATTTGGGGGGCTTAAAACCAGTTTCAGCTTTCCAAAAGCTGATAAGCCCACCCAAACAGCTTATCTTTTAAGAGGTTTTTGGCATAAGCTAGAAACCACATATAACTAGCCAAAGCTAAAAACTGAAAGTTGGGCGAGACCTGTTTTTGCAACTTATTGCTGAGAGAAATTAGTTGTTTGTCAAATGGTCTTATAAAAACCTATAGCTGTTTTTCAGCATAGAAAGCCAATAAGTAGCTTTTCAAAAAAGCTACAGCTCCCCCAAATAGGTCTATGCATGCTGTTTATCTTTGTGCACCTAATTTGCTTTGTTTTCAATTTCTCGTTTTTTTTTGGTGGTTTGATCTTCACTCAATTATATGCTGTGGTTATTGAGTTGTACTTATATTAAGGTACCACTTGGACCAGGTGATTTATTTGTAGATGGCAAGGTCATACCTAGACCACAATTTCGATTTAGTGAGAGGCAGCAGGTAAGGAGCAGACCTCGTCCTCGGTATGATAAGAGACGAGAGACTATGCAAGTTGAACGGAGAGAAACAATGCAGAGGGGTCCTCCGATGCAAGAGCAGAGGCCACCATTTTCACAGCAGGTTGCTCAGAATCCGCAGCAGCAACATGAAACCATGCCACCAGGAGGGGACTAACTTTCATTTTAGAGATTTTACTTGAAAGTCAATTCCCTCTTTGTTAGTACACTGAACTGTTGCTTGAATTTTCAAGCTAAATTTCCTCGTTATATCTATTAGTTCATGAACTGTGACTATGTGTAGCATGTAATCTTTTGGCAGGTTGCTGGATTGTGAGCTGTTACTGGCATTTTTCAACCTGTGAGCCGTTGTTATCCTGTTGGGATATGTTATCCTATAGTCTGTATATGGACATTGTGTCTAGATGATCATCACGTTTGACCTTGTTTTGCACAAAAATCCAATCAGGTCTGGCCCTCAGCTTGGGATACATTTGTAAGCAGTAAGTGTCGTGGAATAGGAAACCAGACGTACTTTGGATGGGTGAAATGACAGGGTTAACGGTTAAAAAAAATCGAACTAGGACTCTTTTTCTTTTTTATTTCCTTTTTCCTTGTTCTTTTGCTTACAAGTACAGTAGTATTTCTAGGGTCACTGTTTTTTTTAAGATTAGCTGAATGATTGTGCTTCGCTGTAGATAAAAAAAATTGTATTACCCCGGCACATCGAGTTGGTCGTTAGGATCGGTCTGGTCAGCACATGCCCTTAGCTTTGATTTTGCGCTCTGCTGTATTGCGTCTCTGTGTCGTTAGCTTCACCATGTATTTGGAACTGTCTTCTATTTTTTATGCTTTTGTTTGTTAAATAATTTTGGGAATGTTGGTATATTGTTTGTTTATTATTGTTAAGAGTTTTTCTTAGAAGATGGAAAGATGAGTGGGAGAGGTAGATGAACAACCTTACAAATTTTTGTTTAAAGTAGTAAAGAAAAAGGCACCATAGCACGAAGGAAAGTCTTAGTGGCATCCCTTCAACCTTCAAATCCCTTCGCAGATGGATTCTGAGCACTCCAATGAATTCCTTTCATGGTTCCCTTCGGAAGGGATTCTCTCTGAAAATCTCTTCTGAAAAGGATTCTCTCTTCAATCCTTATACAAAACCCTTCGAGGGGATGCTGCTGGAGATGATAGGAATGAAGGGAATAAGGAAAGAGAAGGGAATGAAGGGAAATTGCTGAAGATAGTCTTAGCGACGTTCCTGAAGGGTAGGGCGGTCCTCCACTAGGCAGTCTTTTGCTGCGGTTCTCAATCGGTGACGTCTGCATAAAATTTACGCTAATAGAGTTAGTTGTCAATGTTGTAAAACGAAGTCGCCTACCCGCTTGAATCACCGACAATCAAGAAAGAATGCGCGAATCAAGAATTGAGAACACACAAAATATATAGTGAAAATCTCTCTCGCTTTATTGATTGATTGTTTACAATGGGAAGCACCCGATATATATAACAATATGAGAGAGGAGTTCGGATTCGCCCACACCATAAAGAGATAAAGTTCTAAACCGAATACGGCTTAGAGTCCTTATTTCATAACACTCCTCCTTGGGCGAATACCGCGTAATGCATATGCCTTGTTAAAAACTCCACTCAAAAACCCAGTGGGAAAAAAGAGATGGAGAAAAGAGTGCATTGCACTCACACTTTAGTTGCATTAGTTGCCTCATTAAAAACCTTCAGGTGAGAAAACTTTAGAAAAACAAAAGGGAAAAGAGTGCAACTTATAATCTTCAGGGTTTTATTAGGATCTTCAGGATCGCAATAAGGGTTATGGTTCAAAGGTTTTCTCCCTCTAAACTTTGCATCTCTCTTAAGTCTTCTCATTCCAATGCTTTTAACATATCTTTAAAAAGTGGATTTAGGCAAGGACTTAGTGAATAAATCTGTGAGATTTTTACATGACTTAGTTTGCAAGATCTTTATCTCACCGCTCTTCTGGAGTTCGTGAGGATAGAATAACTTAGGAGCAATATGCTTCGTGATGTTGCTCTTTACATAACCCAATTGCATTTATGCAACACAAGCAGAATTATCTTCATAGATAATTGTGGGGGTATCAACGGTGTTAAGGCCACATGACTTCTGGATATGGCTAATCATACGTCGCAGCCAAACACATTCACGTGAGGCTTCATACAGGGCTATAATCTCTGAGCGGTTGGTAGAAGTTGCTACCAGGGTCTGTTTATAAGACCGCCAGGAAACAGCTGTACCACCGCAGAGAAACACAAAACCAGTCTGAGATTTGGTACTATGGGGATCAAACAGATAGCCAGCATCCGTATATTCCACCATAGTCAAGTCTTGGTTCTTCTGGAAAACAACCAAAGATCTTGAGTATCTTAGAGATATCTGAGTAAAGTCTTTACACCAACCCAATGTCTTTTGGTTGGAGCTGAACTATGTCTTGCTAGCAAATTCACTGCGAATGCAATATCAGGCCTTGTGCAGTTCGCAAGGTACATGAGTGCTCCAATAGCACTTAAATATGGGATTTCAGGTCCTAAGACTTCCTCATTTTTCATCCTCGGTCTGAATGGGTCTTTATCCACTTCGAGGAATCTTACGACCATGGGGGTTTTCAAGAGATGTGATTTATCCATATTAAACCTCTCCAATACCTTCCGGGTATAGGAAGACTGGTGAACAAGAATTCCTTCTAGGTAATGCTCTAGCTGTAGGCCTAAGCAAATTTGGTTTTAGCTAAATCTTTCATCTCAAACTCCGTCATGAGATAAGCACTTGCTTTCTTCATCTCCTATGTGGTTCCGATGATATTCAAATCATCGACATACACTGAGATGATACAGAATCCATTTTGGGATTTCTTTATGAACACACAGGCACAATCGTCATTATTGGAGTATCCCTTCTTCAGGAGGAACTCGCTAAGCCGGTTATACCATATTCTTCCCGACTGTTTTAATCCGTATATAGATCTCTACAGTTTGATGCTATACATGTTGCGATTATTAGGATCTAGAATCTTTACTCCTTCAGGGACTCTCATATAAATGTCCAAATCCAGTGACCCATATAAATATGCGGTCACCACATCCATCAACTGCATTTCTAAATTTAAGCTAGCTGCCATTGATATTAGATATCGAACGTTATTCCACTCATTAAAGGAGAATATGTTTCATCGTAATCGATGCCGGGTCTCTCCGTGAACCCTTCTGCTACAAGCCTCGCTTTATATCTTACCACCTCGTTGTTTTCATTTCTCTTCGGATGAAAACTCATTTTGATCCTATAGGGAACACTTTAGGAGGTGTCCGATCAACAGGACCGAATACTTGTCTTTTATTGAGCGAGTGCAATTCCGCCTCGATTACTTCTTTCCATTTGACCTAATCTGAGCGCTTCTGGCACTCTGCCATGGATTTTGGTTCTGGATCCAGTTCAAGAGTTTTAGCAATTTTAGAGACGAAATAAATGTTGACAATTGTAATTTTTCTTCTATATAATTCTCCTGAATCCACATAATTGGTGGATATTTCTTCATTCATTTCTTCTAGCTCCTCGTGATTTCGCACAACAATAGAGTCTAGGTGTTCGACTTCCCAGCATCAGGTTATGCGCCCAAATGTTCACTAGGATTTTTATCTTTAGGATGACCCACTTAAGAGAGATTACCATTTTCAGGATGGCTCACTTCAGGGATTTTCTCAACAACAAGTTGAGTTTATTCAACTGTCTCAGGTAGTGATCTCATTTGCTTGATTCTCCATTTCTGCGGACGTCTCCGTGGAACTGAGTCCCGTGCACCTGGAGGCCTCCCCCTCTTTTTGTCATGAGGGGCAAGAGTGGGTTCAATAACCTTCTGGGGTATTTTCACTCTTTCAGGTGCATTTACTGCAGGTATATGAGATTTTGTTACTCCCTTATGATCAGTGAAGGCATCTGGCAGGTTATTGGCTATTTGTTGTAGACTTATTATTCTCCGAACTTCAAGTTCGGCTTCTTTAGTGCGTGGGTCTAAGGACTGAATGCCAGTGGCATTCCAATCTATTTCCCAGCATTCTTCAATGTGGTATTTATCCCCCTTAATGCCGAGAAATTGTTCTCATCAAAAATAGAATCATCGTACCGAGCCGTATGTACAGATCCCTGTCATAGGCTTCAAATATTTAACTATTGATGGAGATTCATAACGTATATAGATCCCCAACTTCCGTGAGGTCCCATAGTGGTACGCTATGGTGGAGAGATTGGCATGTATACAACACAACCAAATTTTCACAGATGGGAAATACTTGGTTCTTTCCCACGCACTAGCTGCAAGGGGGAAATTTCATGATATGTAGTTGGTCTGAGTTGAATTAATGATGCAACGCGCAACACTGCATGGCCCCAACAATTGGTGGGTAATCTACAATTCTGTAAGATTAGCCTAGCAATAAACTTTACTCTCTTAATTAATGACTCTACAATGCCATTTTGGGTGTGGACATGAGGTACAGAATGCTCTATATTAATGCCTAGAGCCATAGAATAATCATTTAATGCTTTTGAGGTAAACTCGCTAGCATGGTCCATTCGAATGGACTTAATCCTTTCTTCTGGAAAGGAGGCTCTTAATTTAATGATTTGGGTGATTAATTTAGCAAAAGCATGGTTCTTAATAGATAAGAGGCATACATAGGACCATCTAGTAGAAGCATCTATTAGCACTATAAAATATCTGAATGGGCTCGACAGGGGCTGAATTGGTCAACAGATATCACCTTGAATTCTCTCCAAAAAATTCAGTGATTCTTCCCTAATTTTAAGATGAGAGGGACGTATTATCAGATTTCTTTTAGCACATGCTGGGCACATAAAAGCTTCAGGTTTGGGTATGGCTGTAGTTTTTATATTATGGCCAGCAGAATTATTTATTATTCTTCTCATCATATTCAACCCAGGATGATCTAGACGATCATGCCAAGTCTTAAATATTTTTGGGGTTTTAACTATGGTTTTCATCGCAACATAAACTTTTGGTTTTATATATGTGTAATATAGCCCGGAGGAGAAGGAAGGAAGTTTTTCGACCACACGTTTATTACACCTGTTAAACTTGGTCATGAGTAGGTATTCAATACCATCCTCATTTTCAATCTCTATATGGAAACTATTTAGATGGATGTCTTTGAAACTCATAAGAGTTCGACTGGACTCAGGGTATAATAAGGCATTCTCTATAATTATACGAGTGCCCATAGGGAGAACTATGATGGCTCCTTCGGTGCCAACAATAAGAGCATCGCTTCCGGCGATGGTCATAATATTTTCAGTTTTCTTAATCAATGTCTGAAAATATTTAGTTTCCCTAAGAATCGTATTTGTGGTGCAACTGTCTATAAGACAGATTTCCTCCTCCGCCATTGGATTATTCATGGAGTTGTTTATCCTGTCTGGGAAATTTTGTAGACTATCGCATAGGATAGAGTCGCGTAAGATTCTTGTGCTGATAACGTGTTGTAAAACAAAGTCGCCCACCCGCTCGAATCACCGACAATCAAGAAAGAACGCATGAATCAAGAATCGAGAACACACAGAATATAGGGTGGAAATCTCTCTCGCTTTATTGATTGATTGTTTATAATAGGAAGCACCCGATATATATAGTAATATGAGAGAGGAGTTCAGATTCGCCCACACTATAAAAAGATAGAGTCCTAAACCGAATATGGCTTAGAGTCCTTATCTCATAACAGTCAATTATATGTAAGCTATATGAAACACCTCAACACTTCGTGTTCTCAAGGTATTAGAAAAGTATACGGTGAAAATAGACATAGTGAAAGCATAAGTGGGTAAACAGGAATGTTTGATCAAACTTGAATTATTCAGATGTAGGTGGGATCTTACCTCCTTCGCTTAATGCGTGAAATTTTGTAATTTTTCTAGCGGTTATGTGTAAAACGTGTTTAAGTGAAGAATGTAGGATTCCACCTAGATCTGGACTATTTAAGTTTGATCCAATGTCCCTATTTGTCTATTTTCATACTTTCACCATATGTCTACTTGTACCGTATATATCCCTAAGATATTAACATCATTTATATTTCTTATCACTTTACCATGATTTTACTATAATTTCAGCAAGCATCCTAAACAATTATCACTCCTACTAAACAACGTTGATAAGCATTTGTGTAAACGATAACAAGAATGTTAAGGAATAAACATTGAAACCACGCGTCCAAGCACATGTCCGAGTCCACGTGCTTAGGAACGCCAAGTCTTCACACTTGGGTACGATTAGATGACATGTGATCAGAGCAATTTTTACCTTTTAATGATGACAATAATCAATAATATAGAGAGAATTAAATAAAAGACTAAACTTCTCCTTTAACATTAAACACCCCTTTAAAATTAAACACCAACTAAGTTCACATGACCTTTATTATGAATACAGGAGTCCATCAACTAAATTAGCTAAGTACTATATTATTCATGAGTGAATACTAAAATTAGTTGTTTCTGGAAGATGATGTGAAAAGTGACACAATAACACTACTCCCATCCCATGCAAATTGCCTTCAGTGATCATCTCAAATATTAAATTAAGGGTGAGTCCACGGCTCAACATAGTAAAACAATGACATAATTATATATAACATTCATCTCATTAACCATCTTTGGATGAGTCTATGACTTAATACTCAATAATATAACCAGTTATAGGGTGCAATCGGAGCGGATACACACGAATATTACTTATCCCATATACTATTCCACATGTTTTCTTGAAATAGAAGTCGAACACGGATAATGCCGAACACGAATACGAATGCGGATGCGGATTGTCTCAATCACGAATACGAAGAAAATACATATCAAGCCGAATGCTGATAGTCTCGATCACGGATATTTAGTCTGATATTTCGCAAAAACAAAACTCATATGTGTCATGCGTAAAAGAATTAATCAACTATACTACATGTTTAAAATGCAACTCATTAGGAGTTCAACATGCAAACTTGATTACAACAATGAAAGTCAAAAGTATTTTTAAAAGTTCCTTATGTTCAAACATATTTGCCTAAATTGTTTGGAATTATTCTAAGTTTATTTGTTATTTTTCTTAGCTTATTGGGGTTTCCTGTATTTTCTAAAAATAAAAAACTAATTTCAATATTAGAAAAATCCTCGTGGGTCGATTTCCTAGCCCACTCTGGGCAAGTGAGAGTGTCATGTACTTATGGGCTCATGGCTTCATAGGCTTTGCCTATTGGGCTAATATCCAAATATCCGAAGTAAGTTTATCAGATACTATCCGATTAAAATTCTAGATAGCTCCAAATCTGATGCATACTTTCATCTTGAATCTGTTTTTATATCCGACAAAACTATCTAGATTTGACTCTGATATCCAAAAAAACTACATATATTTAATTTTATGCTTCAATAAGGTACAAATTTATTCGAACGAATGGGCGGTCGAGAACTATCCGCTCCGTTTACACCCCTAGCCTTTTATCACATTCATCTTATTAGTCATCATTCATCGTTATGGATGTAATGCAAATATGTCTATATACTCATATGCTCGTCACATAACGTATTGTATCTACACAAATATTGCTACTCTAAATAGCTAATTACCTACTAATATAATTAATATGACCATTAACTCATGTTACAAAACATAATTTAATATGAAAAATTCATACCTACTATGTTGCAAACGGCCTCCTCCTCCCGTTCTTTTTTCTCTCCCTTCTCCTGTTTCTTCTCTTCTTCCTTCTTTTCTCCCTCTCCCTCTCATGGTTGGTATAAATGGTTATAGAGGGGGTATTTTTATTATTTTTAATTTTGACATGTTATTTCTAGATATATTACTAAAAATTGTATTATTTTTTAAAAAATTCAACGATGACATGGCTTAGATGGCTACAGGGGAGGAGGTGCTCGACTGGACGAGCTAGGATGCGCCGAGACCGTACAACGACAATTCTTCCTTGGATATTACGGTCAAATCCTGCCTCACCATCCCCTTCGACCGGCGGATCTATCATCGTACATGTCATCTCGAGTAGTCGGTCGAGCCTTCTTGTTACCTCTGGCCGCGCAAATCCAGCTTCGCCGTCCTCTTCACTCTTCAGATCCGGCATGCCCGTCCTCTTCACTCTGGGCAAGTGAGAGTGTCATGTACTTATGGGCTCATGGTTTCATAGACTTTGCCTATTGGACTGATATCCAAATATCCGAAGTAAGTTTACCAGATACTATCCGATTAAAATTCTAGATAGCTCCAAATCTGATGCATACTTTCATCCCGAATCTGTTTTTATATCCGACAAAACTATCTAGATTTGACTCTGATATCCAAAAAAACTACATATATCTAATTTTATGCTTTAATAAGGTACAAATTTATTCGACCGGATGGGCGGTCGAGAACTATCCGCTCCGTTTACACCCCTAACCTTTTATCACATTCATCTTATTAGTCATCATTCAACATTATGGATGTAATGCAAATATGTCTACATACTCATATGCTCGTCACATAGCGTATTGCATCTACACAAATATTGCTACTCTAAATAACTAATTACGTACTAATATAATTAATATGACCATTAACTCATGTTACAAAACATAATTTAATATGAAAAATTCATACCTACCATGTTGCGAACGGCCTCCTCCCCTTCTTTTCTTCTCCCCTTCTCCTCTTTCTTCTCTTCTTCCTTCTTTTCTCCCTCTCACGGTTGGTATAAATGGTTATAGAGGGGGTATTTTTATTACTTTTAATTTTGACATGTTATTTCTGGATATATTACTAAAAATTGTATTATTTTTTAAAAAATTCAGCGATGACATGGCTTAGATGGCTACAGGGGAGGAGGTGCTCGACTGGACGAGCTAGGATGCGCCGAGACCGTACAACGACAATTCTTCCTTGGATCTTACGGTCAGATCCTGCCTCACCATCCCCTTCGACTGACGGATCTATCGTGTACATGTCACCTCGAGCAGTCGGTCGAGCCTTGTCACCTCTGGCCACGCGAATCCAGCCTCGCCGTCCTCTTCACTCCTCAGATCCGGCATGCCCGTCCTCTCGAACCGCCGGTTTGGCCTCCCCATCGCCTCCTGCCACCGGACCTGAGCTGCACCCCTTGGTCTGTCCTCCCTGTGCCTGCAGCCGTCGGACCTTTTCTGCATGTCGTTGTCGCCGGCAATTAGATCCTCACTTCGTAGTGGTGGCTGATCAGCTCTGCTCGTGCACCTCGAAGTTAGCCACCGGAGGTGCACCTCGTCGACTTTGCGGCGAGATGTGCACTTCTTTTCTCCACCCGCCACAAGAGCTCGGCACCGAGCTCTAAGTTTGTCCTTTTTGTTCCCATCCGAATGAATTTGTTTCCCATACCTGATTTCCCCATCCAATTGAATTTCTGCTGTGCTTCTTGATTTTCTCATATTGGATCCGAGATCGTGCAGAAAAAGTGCAACAAAATTTTCGTACAATAAAAAACCGAGATTTTCAAATGTTAGAACATAAAAACCGAAACATTTAAAATTCCAAAAAGTTTACAAAGTGCATACCAAGAAATGTTGCAAACTCCAAAAATTTTAGAAAACAAATACCTCACAATGTTATAAAGTTCAAATTTTGAATTGCCATCCAATCATCCCCATGTGAGCAGGGAGGAGAGCATAGGTATTTCACTCAGGAAATACAAGATTTTTTGGGGGACCATATTTGATAGATGAAATGATGAATTATGCATCAATCGCAAAGCATATCCACATGTCCATGCACTTGCGGTTTTCTTGTTTCCCCGTATCTTGAAGATTAGATTTTGTGGGCCATCCATGAGGATGGCCTCGTCGTCTCTACCCCGCCCAGAAGTCCACTCTCTGGTTTTGGGTTGTATGGGTGCACTGCAAAATCTGAGCTCCACCCCACTAAAACCCTAGCGCCGCACGCACCCCACCGACGACCACCATTCGCCGTCACCCTACCTAGAAACGTAAAGTGGAGTGAGGTGATTCTGTGTATACTCATCCGGTTACAAATACTTATTGTTTTGGGGAATATATCTAGTGCAATCAAACATTTGATACAACCTTGGTGCAACCTAACTAACAAAAGTTTTAAAAAATTCTGAAAAAAATCATGGATGTACATCTCAGCTTACCCCATCTACATATAAAATTTCATGATCAAATTCGTCCTGTGCTAAGAGTAATAAAAAAAAACAAACTTGATGAACTTGGTGCAACCCAACTAACAAAAGTTTCAAAAAATTCTGAAAAAAATCATGGATGTACATCTCAGCTTACCCCATCTACATATAAAATTTCATGATCAAATTCGTCCTGTGCTAAAAGTTACAAAAAAAACAAACTTGATCATGAGCGAGGCTGTTCGCTCATGATCAAGTTTGTTTTTTTATTACTCTTAGCACAGGACGAATTTGATCATGAAATTTTATATGTAGATGGGGTAAGCTGAGATGTACATCCATGATTTTTTTTCAGAATTTTTTTGAAACTTTTGTTAGTTAGGTTGCACCAAGGTTGCACCAATGTGTTTGATTGCACCAGATATTTTTCCTTGTTTTGGACATCGTTATGTCTTTAAAACATAGTTTTGACCACTAATTTTTATTATAATATATTTATAAAATCTATTAAAATTATAATGTTATGAAAGTATTTTTCGAGACAAATATACAAATATGATTTTTATGTATCCAATTTAAATATTTAAAAAGATATTGACATTCAAAGTTTCGAAGGTTTGACGGTACCTATGTCCAAAACGATAAATATTTGTGACATGAGGGAGCAACTATTTAAAAGTTATATAAATATTAAAACATAAAATAAGGATAAATAATGTTTATTTACATTTTGTTTGTTTCAAGATTAATACTACTCCCTCAGTTTCTAAATAGATGTTATTATAGATTCTTTCACTCTCTTTATTATATCTTTAGATATCTTATCTCAGTCTATAATAGTAAATGATATTAGAAATAACTAAAATAGAGAGGTATAGTTTGAAAAAAATGTAAAAATCGTCTTAAAGTTATAGAATTTATAAACAAATTGATAACTGTACTGTGAACCATATCCACTCCATTCCCCTTTCAGAATGGGTTGGGATATAATAGTGCTCAACTACAGTATCAAAATCAGCGTAGTGTTCTGTAAACAATACTTCGAAATATCTAAGATCAATCGTTTTTTTTTTCATCAAACGGTTGATATAAAACTGGGGAAATTTGTATGTGTAACATCGAATTCGTTGGCAATTCACGGATTGACACTCCAATTCGTGTGATTCATAAAATTGACACGAATCGATGAATTTTTTGCCCCAATAACACTCCTGACATTTTTCACAATTTTGGGATTTTTGAAATGATTTTCGCATTGTTAATGCCTGTTTTACCCCTGCTCCTTCCCACTATTAACGTCCGTCTCCTTTCTGTTTCCTCCCGTGCCTTATTCTTATGTGTCAGGAGCGGCAAGAGAAAGAAGATGCCGTGCATGAGAGTCTTCATGGGAGCTCACGAACGCTAACAGAGCGCACGCGCCAGGGGCAAAACGGTAAACTTACTCGTTAAACAATGCTAAAAACATTTGAAAAAAGAAAAAAACTGAAAAAAATGCTAGAAGTGTCACTGAGATAAAGAATTCGTCGATTCATATTAATTTTATGGACAGCACGAATTAGAATGTTAATTTATAAATTATCGTCGAGTTCAATGTCACAGACAAATTTCTCGTAAAACTGATAAAGTTGCGAGTGTTCCCGATGCCCTCCTGTCTTCCTAGCAGATTCCATCCCCCGTCTTCCTGGCAGATGCCAATTCCCGCTTCCCTCTCTATAAAACTCGCCTCTCCGTAAATCCCAATTCCCCACCTCGCATTTCTCAATTCCTCCTGCCCCTGCTCCAGCAGTCACAGATCGAATCCTGGGGTAACCGGATTCCATTTCCGGGAGCCACCATGCGCAGCGCCGTGTGCCCGCAGACCCTGGACATGCCCACGCCGCCGCCGCACCTCCTCTGCGCCGCGCCGCCCTCCCCGCCCCCGGCCCCTGGCGGAGCCCCCCCGGGCGCCGCGCCGCTGTCCCAGGACGACCTCAAGCGCATCGCGGCGCACCGCGCGGTGGAGCTGGTCGCGCCCGGGATGACGCTCGGCCTGGGCACCGGCTCCACGGCGGCGCACGCGCTCGACCGCATCGGCGAGCTGCTCCGCCTCGGCAAGCTGCAGGGCGTGGTCGGCGTACCCACCTCCCTCAAGACGGAGGCGCACGCGCGGCGGGTCGGGATCCCGCTCGTCCCCCTCGCGGAGGACGCGGTCGCCGTCCACCTCTCGATCGACGGCGCCGACGAGGTCGACGCCGAGCTCAACCTCGTCAAGGGCCGCGGCGGCTCGCTCCTCCGCGAAAAGATGATCGAGGGCGCCGGCGAGCGGTTCGTCGTCATCGTCGACGAGTCCAAGCTCGTGCCTCGCCTCGGATTCACCGGCGCCGTGCCCGTCGAGGTCGTGCCCTTCGGCTGGGCGCACACCCTAGGCCTTATCAAGAATCTCTTCGACAAGGAGCCCGGATTCCACGCCAATCTCCGCACCGTCAAGGCCAAGAATGCCGCCGGCGATGGCGAGGAGAAGCCTTTCGTGACGGACAACGACAACTACATCGTCGAGATGTTCTTCGAGGACGGCATCCACGGGAACCTGTGCGACATCAGCGAAAGGCTCCTGCGCATCACCGGCGTTGTCGAGCACGGCATGTTCCTTGGCATGGCGACCTCGGTGATAGTCGCCAAGAAGGACGGCGGCATCGTGGTGCTCCACAAGTAGTTGCAATGGTGGGGAATTCGGTAGAGGTAGCAACAGTACTAGTAGTAGAACTAGTAGTCGACTTGTTGGAGGAGCAATTTAAGCATAAGCAGAAGCTGCAGAACCCGTCTTCTTTGGAAAAGGAGCACAGCACAGCTCCTTTTGTTGGGTTTCGAGAAATTTTTGATGTACTGTTCGCATTCCGATGAACTCTGAAGTTGAAGACTGTTTGCCATATTTTTAAATGATCTTTTATATATATAATATTAGTGTGATGTTTTCTCTATTAAATATCTTTTTTTTACTTTATATTGTCTACATACAGGTATGGAGTATAGTGTTTGATGGTAATAATTAAAGGTAATTTAGTTATTTTTAATATTTTTTTTGTCTATGTGCGAAGAAAAAATATTGTTTATAAATTTGAGTAGAGAGAATAACGATAAACTAGTATTAATAACTAATAATGATAACAATACTAGTAGTTGTACTACAAGTCTACAACTACTTCAGTTTCATGGAATTGCGATTCAACCTGTTTGGCTTGGATAACATTGCTAGTTGAATTGCAATTCATGCATAAGCGAAATCCATGTTCTTTGCTTTTGCAGCAAAGCGTAGCCTTTGGCTAAGCTTTGGATTTTCTCCTCCTGACATGTTGGGTGAAAGTTATATCCTACTGCTCGCATTCTAATACGATCATAAACTAGTGACAGCACTGATATGGGCTGTAGCTCCAATATGGCGTGTTAAGTGGTTGCTTGTTTCTTTGCAACTGATGTTCGTGATAGGTTTGTTCGACATTTGGATGAGTATTCCGTTTCTTGAATGATGAGTAGAACAGACTCCTTTTTGGTGGTAGGTATTTTATTTGTTTGTCATATTGAGTACTGTAGTTGTGGAGATGTGGTACTACTACTGTCTTGTTCCTGGCGATTATATGCTCATATATCACGAGTGGAAGATCGAATCCAACTTCTTAGAAAAGGAGAGGTGGTCGTTCAAGCAACAAGACTGAAGGAGCCACAGCCGCCAAGGTTGGGTGCTTATCAACATAAAGCCATTGGTTCCGTCGTTGAGCACTCTTTTGACTTTTCTTCTTACCATGTGTTAGTGTCAACCAGTAACTGGAGTTCTCAAACAAGTGAATATGGAAATTCTCTTTGAGGTCACTAGAATTCTTGTTTCTGTCAGCAACTGTACGTTAGTTAATTAACTTTGAGCAAGCGCTCAAACATAGCAGTGGCTTATGAGAGAAGTATGGTGGGTAGCAGGTTCAAAATCTCGCCAAGATTTCGAAAATCTCGGCCGAAATATCGTTTTTTGGCCCGGGCGGAGATTCCAAACTTTAGAGATAAAAAAATCGAAAATTTTAAATTACTACAGTGATTTCATGATTTTTCGACGATATTTTGGGATTTTTTACCGAAATTATCACAAATTTGATCGGTTTTTATGTTTGTAGGACCGGATTTGGCACTAATTTTTTTGTGGTGAATTGTAATTCCTTTTCTGAGTAATATATGTGAAAATTTTGCACTACTTAAGGTTCATTCATTGCTCGCCTGCTTGTTTCTCTTAGCTTGATCGCTTCCTCCTCTCGGTTTGAACGATGCAAATACTTAGTATTTTGCATTCAAAAAGATAGGAAATGTAGATAGATGTTTGTATGATTTTTTCATATTTTTTCCAATTTTTGTAGCCTCAGGAGACTATTTTATAGGGAATTGAAAGGGTCGAATTTTTGGTCATTTTAGTCAAAATTTCGGTTTTGTCGGCTGCCAAAATCCCGGACTTGAAATTTGCTATTTTGAATTTCAGCTGATATTCCAAAATCTCACTGAAATTTATGATTTTGGTTACTCCTGAGATGTGGTCTGAAAACAAAATTTGTAATCTTGGTCAGTAGTCAGCGTGCTTTGTAAAGTGTTCTTTCGGTGGAACTTGAGTTGTTTGTGTTTACTGTTGCGAACTAATAATTTGTGTTTACGGCAGGATTCGAGCAACACGTGCGGGTGCACGGCGGTCGGATCCAGAGAGAGAAAAGATGCCTCACGGGTCGAAAGAAAGTCGTCGTTCTCGCCCTGTCATTAACACCTCTGCTTCCGAACTCGACAGAAGGCATGGAGGGCAGCCCGGTGGCTTCAAATCGGCGGTGAGTTGAGTCCGGCGGCATCCTCTACGTAGCCAAAAACCTAGGCGCTAATTTGGTCGAGTAGCCACCGATCCCGAACACTACCAGTCGACGACGAGGGGAGGCCGGCGGCGGTGCTTGCCAGCGACGAGGAAACCCAATCTCCCAATTCGATTCTTTGTTGTTGCCTGACGTTTGGCCCCACCCACGTGCCTATAAAGGTAAGCACTCCTCCTACTCTGGGTCCCCTAATATTTGGTTGAATGGTCATTGGCGTGTTGTTGACTGTAGGGTGTGATAGACAACTCATGCTTTTTGTTAGTTCTGGATAAAACCGTTGATTGGATAGACCATGTAATGAACATTGCTAATTTGGCATTATGCAAATATTCATGGGCAGTCTACATTTTTGAATTTTTTACTGTTTTAGCTTGACGGACTTTTTTCGAGAATAGCCACTGCTCAGAAGTATTGAGCAGCTGATAGAGGCTTGCAGTGGTGCGGGCAGGGTTCACAAAACCGTACCGTAAAAACCAAACCGGCTTGGTTTTCGCGGTACGGTTTTCACAAAAACCATTCGAAAAATCGCTCAAAACCGTCAAAAACCAAAAGAGTTAAAAATTATAAAAAATTTGAAATTTTTTGCAAAAAATCGAAAACCGTGGTTTTTCGTGAAAAACCGCTCGATTTTCTCGAAAAACCAACCCGACTAATTGAATGTTCTTCGAAAACGGTTTTTCAGCGGTTTTTGACGAAAACTGCGGTTCTTCACGAAAAACCGCTGACAAAATTTTTTTCAAAAAATTTAAATTTTTTAAAATTAGAACGGTTTACTGAGCGGTTTTGGATCTCGAATCGGAGCGGTAATGTCGAAAACCACGGTTTTCGAGCGGTTTTTCGCGGTTTTGTGAACCATGGGTGCGAAGGCCCCGACATCTGCAAAGAGAGGAAAGCGCGAGGAAAAAGCGAGGAAAACGGCCGCATTGCTGGCCAGATTGCTACTGGGTACCTTCTCCGACGACAAAGCCATTCCACGTGGCGGCTCTGGCGGGAATGGCGAAAGCACGCCCCACCGGCCAGTCTTGCCCCCACGGTGTGCCGCGGCAGGAGTTGGCGAGGACGCTTCGCCGCCCGACGCCATCCATGTGGCGGCTTTGGCGGATGGCGGCGACCACGCCCGTCGGCGAGAGCCGGCCACGTGGCGCCCGCGAGCGGCAGTGGCGAGGCCGCTCGCCGCGGCGGCCACCCACGAGGCAAGATGGCAACGGGCGGGCGAAGACGCCCGCCGGCTAGGTGTCGACCACGGGCGCGCCCGAGCAGCGGGTGGCGAAGACGCTCGCCTGCTTGGCCACCTTCACGTGGCGGCTCGGGCGATCGGGCGGCGAAGACGGCCACGGCCAGTGCCGCCCACGTGTGTCAAGGCCCCAATTTTGAATTCGGCTCCTGCGGCTAGCATTAGCGTCAGCCAGGTTTTTGGCCGCATTTGAGATCCACTACTAACTTCAGAACCTACCCCAAATTTGCCACTTAAGAATTTCCAACTAAGCAAAAATTTTAGAGCTTGAAATTTCAGACTGCAAATGTGATTTTCATCAAAGTTTGGAGCCTTGTAACTTGAGACCTATAATGATCTAGAGTGTGCATGTTAGTAAAATGAAAACTAGAAACTTTTCTCTATGCAAGGGTAGAGTTTTGAGCCCAATTCAACATCAAATGCTAAATTAAATCTTAGCATCAAAGCTGAATACAAGTGCTGAAATTGTTGAGGATTTAGCCATTCTTGCATACTAATAGGTCAAGGGAGCAACGTACAAAAGAAATGGGGCATGCCCAAACTGAAACCAGTCCACCTTTTTTTTTCCTGGTTTCTTTTCTCCCCATAAGGCAGCTTCCACAAGCTCATTTCAGCTTCCTCCTGGCCGAACCTTCCCACTCAAAGCACCTCCACCGAGTCTCCCTCCAGCTCCTCCTAGTGGCGCCTCCTCCTGCAGCCTCCATTGGTGGCGCCTCCTCTTCTTCTCCAGCAGCAGCTCCTCCTCCTCTTCCTCCTCCTCTTCCATGAGGTAAGACTCTCCTAGGGTTTTGGGTTTGTGTTTTCTGGTTTTGGGGGCAGCATTGGTGAAGTTGGGGGCTATGGTGAGTAGGGATTTGGGATTTGGGTGGGGAACAACCATTCTAGGGTTTGGGGAAAGATTCAGATTTTCGAGCAGATTTCATAGCTCCTGTTCTTGACTGATTCGAGCAAGTTACAAGCATTTCCTGCTAGGTTGACTATAGAGAAAGTTGTGGATAAAGGAATTATCTATCATCTTCAACTAGAATCACTCAATTTCGTTAATCCAGCTGAAAGTTATGTCGATTTTAGTGCGAGCTGCTCTGAAAATGTTGAAAATGTGGAGCTGAAACTTGAGCTGCGAATTAAAATTAGTTAGAGGCCGAATTAGAAATTAATTTTGCCTGAGAAGTTGTAGGAAATTTCATGTATATTGTAAAAATGTCATCCTTTACTCAATTCCATTAAGTATAGCAATTTATATGATGAAATTTGTGCATGCTGTTCTGAAACTCTGAAACTTCTGAACACTGAAACGGTTCTCTGTTCCTAGCCGAATTGGGAATTCTCTGAGCAGAATCTGGGTGATTGGCCAAAGCTAAGTGGTAGGTTTATGTCTTGTGGTCGTCTAGGATCTGAGTTTGCTCAATTTGGTTAAGTGATCAAAAAGTTATGGCCATTTGTATCAATGCTGTCCTGAATTCAGTTTTGCTAAAAGTTCAGACTTTGGGGCTGAAGTTCAGAGTTTAATTGCAAACTTTAAATTTGTATTCTGAATGTTATGATGCATGGTAAAGTTAGATCACCCTCTTGTGGTCTTTTAGAGTCCAAGAAATCAATTTTTAGATTATGCATTCAAAAGTTATGCCTATTTAGGGATATATCACTACAGGAAACAAGAACAGTGTCCTCGGCCGAAACATTTTTATCGTCGGTAAAAAGGCCGACGACAAAAAGTTACTCTCTGTCGACGGCTATAATGGAACCCGACGACATATATAGACCAAGCAGGGCTGTGTCCTCGGCCGCATTTAACCCGACGACATAGAGCTCCAGCTGTGTCCTCGGTCTAACTTAACCCGACGACACAGGCACTCGCCCAAAGCGGAGTGCCGACGCGTGATGAAATTTGAATTTCAGATCCGCCAACACAAGTCAGACGGGCTAACATAAACCCGACGATACAGGCACTCCGCCATGTGGGACCAACCTGCAGAATGCTCATGCACGAAGACTTTTTGTCGTCGGGAGAGAAACAGCCGACGATAAAAATGGTCTGTGTCCACGGCATAAGTTTGGCCGACGACACAGATACAATTTTGTCGACGGCTTTATTTTAGCTAGACGACAATAGTAATTCCGCACTAATTCGTAAAATCTATTTGAAAATGTTTTTGTTGTTTTTAAAATTAAGAAAACTTAAATAGAGCTTTTAGAATAGTTGTTAGGCAACACACATCTATATGACATGTAATTTTTATTATTTAATTAATTGGTATGTGACGGCATTGTTTGTTTGTCTCCGCACGTTACGCCGAGTTTGAGTATGTAAAACCTTGTGACGATCCAACACCGGGCGATTGAAGAGCGAGGAATGACTTGGAATATCTTGTGTATGTTGTAAAACCTTAAAGTGACTCTAGAAATGTCTCGCTTCAATGACCCGTCAGAGGTAGAAAAGTATCGAAGAATGTACGCCGGTGGTGACTTTGTTACTCCCTTGAGTTTTCGAGAGAACTTGTTGTGACAATGAAAAGCCGCAAGAAAGAAGAGCGAGCAATCGGGTAGAATAGGTTGTGCATGTTCCAAAACCTTAAACCGGTGCGAAAAATGTCCGAAAACCGTGCATGCTTTGTGTGCGTAGGGTTAATATGTGTCTCTCGCCGCATGGTCCGACTCGATTTCGGCGGAACTGCTTCTACGCCGACGACACAAGTACGCTGCGTGCTCTGCCTCGCGCGCGTGCTCGCTCGTGTCGGCGGCATAGTAATACCCGACGACACTGGTGCCCTGTCTGTGTCGGCGGCATAGGAATGCCCGACGACACTGGTGCCCTGTGGTCGGCGGCATAGTAATGCCCGACGACACTGGTGCCCTGTGGTCCCGTGCGTGCACAGCTTCTCTGACTGTGGGCCCACCCGTGCCCTGTCTGTGTCGGCGGCATAGTAATACCGGACGACACTGGTGCCCTGTCTGTGTCGGCGGCATAGTAATGCCCGACGACACCGTCCTCGTGGTCCTGCAGGCAGGCACCGTGGGCCCGCCTGTTCTCGTTCGTGGTCGGGCGGCATAATTATGCCCGACGACACTGGTGCCCGTTATGACCCCAGGAGCCGATGGAATCTCTCGCTTTCTCCTCGATCTGCTGCTCGCTCGCCCACAGGTTGCTTGCTTTCTCGGCCACCAGCCAGCGCCCGCCTACCTGCCGCCCGCGCCCCGTCCGGCCGTAGCGCGCCTCCACCCCGTCGGCCGCCCGCCTCCCTACGCCCGCCTGCGCCGCCCCACGCCTGCCTCCCGTCGGCCTCCCGTCCGGCCTCCTCGCCGCTGCGCCGGCCCGGCCGCCGCCTCGCCTGCCGCCGCCGCCTCCCTCCGTTGCCCCGCTTACCGCCCGACGGCCGCCCGCCCTCCCGTCCGGCCTCCCGTCCGTGCCCTTTTGCCTGCCATGGCCGGCGCGCCAGACGCTGTCGTTGTCGCCTCCCCGCCTTGTCCGCACCACCTCCCAGCGCCTCCCGTCGTTGCCACACTCTGCCTTCGCCCGACCAACCGCCGCCGCCATCGACGCCGCCAGTTGCGTCGCCTCGCTTTGTCCGCCACCACCTCCCTAGCTCGTGGGTCTTCTCCAGCGTCGTCGCCGCCCGCCTCTACCCGCCCCCGCCTCCTTTCTTGTTTGAATTACTGTGTTGAATTTTCTTCATGCTTTGCATAGTGGTACCGCAAATTTTGACATTGTTGCTAATGATCCAAAGATGTGGCAAGCATGAGTTTGCTCAGCGGTTCAACCATTATTCTGGAATCTTGACATTTAGTTATGGTTCTATTTGATTCGTTGCTATTTGATGCCTAGGCAATTGATAATAGTGCTCTTTTGGAACTGTTAGTCTAAATTATATTTTAGTTAATGTTCGTGATAAAAATGCATATTAGAAATTCTATTCTGTTGATGTTTTGATTAACCATGTTGAAGTAAGAATTCATTGTAGAAATTTGCTATATGTGGTTGTTATTATATTAAATAATCGCTTTTTGTCTCACGAGTGGATGTCCTAGTTTTAGGGAGGTGTCGCCAAATTTCTAGAAATGTTACTAATTGACACTTTCATAATTAGGCTTTTGGTCGGTTCAACATTTAGCATCTGAACGCCAACCGAACCGAGTTAAACCCGCTCGGGAGCTGCATATTTTCGTAAGGAGCTCGACGGTGATTCGTTGGGTTCCATTACGAAAAGTGTTACGCCTCGAGCTGTGTCCGTTTTGGACATTTCACGGATGTGCGCTTGAGTACGATGGTCGTGACACGAGGGTGTACGGGTTGGGATTCGGCGGTATTTCCTTGTCGTTCTCCTAGTGCATAACATAAGTGGTGCGTCGTGACGTCGCTGCTGCACTCGGAGAACAACGGGTTATGTCAGGAATTCGACTCGAGCACCCTCGTGCCACGACCACCGTACTTAAGCCCACATCAGTGGGTGGGTAAGCCCTCCTATTTAGCAAGGCTTAAACTGTCTAAATCTGAAATTTGGATGCATGCATTAACGTTATGTAGTAAGCGATCTTTGGATGGAAGATCGGCGGTGGATGTACGATGGTTGGATGAAGTCTGGGAGACACACGGACGAGTGGATCGAGAAGGCTAGAGCATTCGTGGATGATGCTTTCGAAGATTCCCGACCCTAATGCGGTGGTCGTGTGGTGTCCTTGCTGCGTGCTCGAACACCGAGAAGAGGACCAAGAAGGATATTAGCCATCACCTATGTAGGCATGGCTTCAAACCAAATTACTTTGTATGGGTAGCTCATGGCGAGAGGAAGCGTCCGGCGCCGGTGTGTGGCCCTGTGGATTTTGAGGAGGGCTACGACGAAGTCGGTTGATAGATAGACGAACTCACGGATGATGTGGCTCGTGCTTACGATCTCTCCCCGAGGAAGAGTCCGAGCCACTTGTCAACAATTCGAGAAGCTCCTTGATTCTGCCAAGTTGCCGCTGCATGAGCATACCGATGGATTGTACTCTCGGCAGTTGTCGCGCCTAATGGCGGTGAAGACCAAGTACAACACGTAAGCCAATTGCTTCAACGACCTTTGCAAAGCGCTGGATAGCCTCCTTCCGAGTGGACACAAGATGACTCCGAATCTTTACGAGTCAAGAAGCTTCTTCGCGTGTTAGGCATGCCGTGCGAGAGGATAGACTATTGCCCAAAGTTACGCATGCTTTATTGGAAGACCGATTGGGCCGACTCATCATAAGCATTGTAATGAGAGTCGGTACGAGGAAGTTAAATGTACAGAACATGGAATGAGACAGACGGCGGTGGCCCGGAAAACATTCCGTTTCTTTCCGATCACTCAACGTCTGCAGCGTCTGTACATGTCCAAGGCCACGGTGAGACACATGAGGTGGCACAAAGAGGGCAAGCGTAGAAAAGAGGGCGTGATGATTCATCCGTCTGATGCAGAAGCTTGGAGGCACTTTGACCAACAACACCCTGAATTTGCGGCGGAGACTAGGAATGTGCGTATAGGCCTCTCGACCGACGGGTTCACGCCATTCAATATGATGGCGACCAGACTTGTTTGGCGGTGTTCGCAATCCCGCATAACTGCCGCCTCAACTCGCTTGAAAGAAGAGTACATGTTTTTCGTTATAATACCTCGCCTAAGTCTCCGGAAAAACTTAGATCTATTCATGCAACCTCTGGTAGAAGAGCCGATCGACTGTGGACTAAAGGAGTCTTGACGCATGATAGCTACAAGGGAAGAACTTTAGGATGCGGTCGCATACCTATGGTCAATACACGATTTTCCGCGTATGGCATGTTCTCGGTGGAGCACGCATGGAAAGTTGTCATGCCCTATATGCTCGCGTAATAATCGATGCTTTCACTTGAAAAATGGGGGTAAGTCTGTTGGTTCGATTGTCACCGTTGTTTCGGAGCCGAAGCACCCATTTAGGAATCAAAAAGGCATTTCGCAAAGGCAAGATGTGAAGAAGGGGCCACCGAACGTTTGAAGTCGCGAGGATATCATCGATCGGCATGACGATCTAGCGGATATCGGGTATGTGAAAGACTATGGTGAGGAGCACCATTGGACTCATAAGTTTAGCATCTACAACTTGCCTTATGCAAAAGACACGGCTACCTCACAACATCGACGTGATGCACCAAGAGAAAAATATGTGCGAGTCGATCGTGAACACAAACCGACATCCCACGTAAGACTAAAGATAACAAGAAAGCACGCCGGGATGCGCTCGATATGTGATCGGCCGACATGAACCTCGATGAGAATGGGAGGAAACCTAGGGCAAAATTCGCCTTACACGTGGGCAAATAAAGCGATTCTTGATTGGATTAAGGAAAAGGTTAAATTCCCGGATGGTTATCGGCGAACCTTCGACATGCCGTTAGTATAGAGCAATGCAAGTTAAATGGGATGAATGCCCACGACTACAAAGTCTTCATAGAGCATCTGTTTCCAGCTGTGTGGCGTGGATATGTTGACGATGATATATGGATCACTTTGGCAGAGCTTAGCTTCTTCTATCGAGAGCATTATGTTCCAGTTTTCGCTAACTATTCATACAAGTACACAAATGCACAAGAGTTTTGAAAATTGTGGTTTCTCTATTCTTGTAGGTGTTCACCTCATTGCGCGCTGCTCTGCGACGAATGCTCATAGGAGGTGATTCGATGGCACTAGATCTACTGCAGATCAATTAAATCGACGATGTGTTTTTGTCGATCCGCTCTTTGGTTCTGAGACTTAGTTAGTTATTGCTTTTCTTTGGTTCATAGACACATTGATTGTGAATGTGATGTACACTTTTGGTTTGTGAGCTGAATTTGTGAATTATTAATGCATTTTGCTATATGTGCTATATGTGCTTGGTTGGCTATCCTAATTTGCTTTATGTTGTTATCATATCAGCTGTTGTCTTTTGTCTACGAGTGGATGTCCTAGTTTTAGGGAAGTCTTTGCGAAATTTTTTACTCTTTAAGTGCATTACAATCTTTTAATAAATGGAAATTTCTTTAGGTTGAGTGAAATATGGTGTTGATCATAGTCTTGAACTTTGAGCAAAACACATTGGAAACAAACTAGTAAAGAAGTTGCATCCAAAATAAGAACAATTGCTCGATGGAGGAAAGTTTGGTTGTAAGTACTTACATACTTTTGTTTTCTTTCAATATGTATGCCTAGTTATTATTATGCTTTATTTTGTCGATAAAAGGAGTTATTATTATACTTTATTGATAGATTGAGAGAGTTTTAAGTTGTTTTATTTTGTTTCTGCAGTACAAAATGTCGAGAATCAGGAGAAACTAAAATACCCCCATATCCACTAAGTCTTTGTGGAGCTTTAGAAACTTGTTTCTAGGTACATCGAATGAGTTTAGAGCACACTATGAAGGTATTAAAACATATATTTTAGAGTTTTATTTTTCCTTATTGTTTTGCTAGCTAATTATGGCATAGCTCGGTGTCCCGATGTTTTGTTTGTTGGTTTCTTGTGATGTCCATACCGGATGGTCAAGAAGCGTATCAAGTGGATTCATTAATTATCCCGTGACGTAAACCGATAATTTCTCTCCAAACAATGACCTACATGTCGGCTTTTGAAATTTACTAGTGTGGCTTGTCCATGTTCTTATTTCTTGTCTCGATGATTCATAGTCTTGAACTTTGAGCAAAACACATTGGAAGCTTGACTAGTGAAATTATATTATCATTGTTCTGGGCAATATATTTGTGAATGTGTCAATGAAAACTTTGATCATTTGTGAATTGTATTGATGAATATGAATGTGCGTGAAATTATATGTTGTGATTGTTCTGGGCAATTGGGGATATAAAACTGCTGGGAATGGGGTTTTTTGCAGGTTAAAATTGGATTTTTAAAAATCGCATGATTTTTTTTATTTTTACAACTTTGTGTCCTCGCTCTAACCATGCCGACGACACAAGATAGCCCTGTGTTCGGCACCGAAAAGTGCGTGTCGTCGGCTATAGCCGGGCCAAGGACACTGAGTGGACATCTGTGTCCTCGGCTTTAACCATGCCGACGACACGAGATAGCCCTGTGTTCCGGCACCGAATGGGTGCGTGTCGTCGGCTATAGCCGGGCCGAGGACACGATGTCCACTCAGGTCTCGGCTTTAACCATGTCGACGACACACGATAGCCCCAGTTACGGCACCGAAGTGGTAATGTCGTCGGCTATAGCCTGAAAGCCGAGGACACAGATGTCCACTCTGTGTCGGCGAAGATAATTAGGCCAAGACACAAGTGTCCCCTCAGTGTCGGCGGCTTTATGTTCGCCGACGACAAATGTCTGGGTGTCGGACCGGCCCCGGATGGCATCTGTGTCGTCGGGATTTATTGTGGCCGTGGACATAGGTTGGTTGTGTCGTCGACTCTGTGTCGTGGGACTTGTGTCGTCGGGAGGCCGACGACATAGCCCTGTGTCGGCGGTTTTGGCATCTGTGTCGTCGGTAAAAGCCGAGGACACTGAGCAAGATCCCTGTAGTGATATGCTTGTTGTTTTCAGATTTTGGTTATAGAATAGAAGTGGAGTTTAACAATTTCATTTTTATTCTTTAATTGAGTTGAATGTTTGTACTTTTGGAAACTGCCATGGTGATGCATCTAGCATTTCATTTCATATGCATTGCATGCATCTCATTTTTCATGCATTGTGAACGTGTAGAGAACGAACCCGCGGAGGTTGACGCGGCGGTGACCGAGAGGGGTACCGGAGAGCCGGCTATTATTGAAAATCTAGCAGAAGCTCAAGGCAAGCACCTAAGCATTTTCAACCTTATATAATTGAATTTTGGCGAATAAATTACTTATTGGATGATTATGTCTTGCATTAGAAATTGAAATGTGGGATAGGGTTAGAACCTACTTGTTGCACATACACTCATTGTTAATTGTTGAACATCTTCCTTGGAGCTAGTGTATGGGTAATTATAATGTGTCCATGCTTAGTTTGCTTAGATGTCGGGTATGGGCCAAGTGGTGGATGGCTCCATCACTTGAGATTAATTACTTCACTCTAATGGGTTGCAATTGGTTATAATTATGCTTTGAAATGGAAAACTTGAGAAGCAGGCGAGAGGGTTGGATCATTTGGGTGTGGAGACTCAAATGTTGTAGTCTCACTGTGTTGGTTAAGGACCGATCCGTTGTTTGCCATGTTGATCGAGTACCCTTGTTGATCGCATGCCCGATATAATGGTACGGTAAGCCACCCTTTCATGGCATACTACTCGATGAGTCATGCCCTCATGCGATTGGGCGTGGTTGAGGCGAGGCCTAGGCCTCTCTCGAGGGCTAAGCGAGGCTTGAGCCGCTCGAGGAGGTTGCTAGGTGCTCGGGCGCATGAGGATGGTTCAGCGAGTAGATATGGATGGGAGGAGGTTGACATGAGGTTCCTTGTGGCACATGTCGTGCGATTGATGATCCCCTGCAGGGTGAATAAGCGATTCGAATTGCCGCGCTCTCGGATATGAGCACGCTTGTATCATCCGACACTTCAACGTAGTAATAACTTAAATTGAAACTAGGTGTTATACTTGATGTCGATACTTGTTTATGCTATTACTTGCTCTCTTTAATGTTTAAATTCAGCTCTCACTTTAGCAATAGGTGCTGTCCATAAATGCTATAAACTTGAAATTTGTGTAGTTGAATATGATTATGCAACAAAATAAGTTTTTCCGCACTTTTGCCTTAAGCTTAAACCTTGCTACATCCAAATGCATATTCCTTCGAGTCGGTCATATATGGACCACGGGTAAATCTTGCGAGTACCTTCTGTACTCATGCTTCGCTTTGTGGTTTTTCGGTGAGGACCCGACGGTTGTGAGTTATGTCCATATTGCTTCTCGGTGGTGGGCGGGCCCCGAGTAGAAGCTAGCCCGACGTTGTAAATGCCGGAAGTATTCAAGGTGACACTTAGGAGATGTCGTAATTTTGGTTTAACTTGGTGTTTGTATGTCCTTTTGTTGTATAGTTAGCTTTCAAGAATTATGTTATGGTTATGTTTAATCACTTGGCTATTTCCGTTGTTGAACTCTAATGTATCGCCATGTTTAACTCATGTCCTGGGTTGTTACTTATATGCATGTCTGTTTTTGTTGTGGTTGTAGTTGTGATATATTTGTTTAGTTATTTGTTTCTTATGACTGCTGAGTGGATGTCCGTACTTCTAGAGGCGTCATGCGAAATTTTTAGAATTTCTAAGTCTAAGCGAGGACCTTGTGTTTAGTCTGCTTTTGTGAGTCTTATCTCTTTGTTGTTAGTTCTTGCCTTGTGTGGTTGTTTGGTTTGTCTTTGTGCGTTGGTTTTAGTTGTTTTGTTGTGCTTCGCGTTCGTGTTTGGTCGTAAAGTTTTGGGTTCGTTGCCCTTTATGCGAATTGGATTGATATGGCAATGGAAACCGGTATCTTGGCGATCTGGCGAAGTTCGGGTTGCATACCGAGGAATCTGGGATTGTTGTCGAGCTATTGAATGGATTCGTTGTTGTCCTAATTGGGCTCGGTGTTATGCTTGTGAGCACCATCGGTGATCCATTGCTAGCCTCCAAATCCGATGAGGCGGCAAGACATTCGAATAACCGAGGACGATGCAGGTAGCTCCTCACAAGCTGGTATCGAGCAAGATGCACAAAGACGAACCGTAAACTTGACGACCACTTAGGTGATTAATTAGGACTTACTTAACCTTCTAGGTAGCAATTAGCGCTATATTACCCGCCCTATGTCTATAATTAAGGTTGTGTGGGTTCAATGGTGGCGTGGGAGAAAGCGATCACGTTGGAACCGTGCATTTCATACCATGCATATGAGATCCATGTCATACCATGCATGCATATGTCTTCGTGTCCTTTTGCATCATGATCTATGCTTTTATGTATGTTATACTTGTAGGATTCCTTTGTCTTGTGCTATTGTCTAGATCATGTTTTAATTGAATTTTTAGTCAAGTCTAAGAACCTATCCCTTCCATGAGGAGTTAGAGTCCATTCCGTGGTTTGAATACCCGGGGTGCTCCCAATGAATTGTCGGGGATGCCGCCCGATCGGGATATTGAGTTAATAGTTGAACTTCAGCCGGGGCTGCTCCGGTTTCAAGCGGCCGTGTCGAATGCCACCCGATGAATTGGCGAATTGAAGAATCAATGAAGGCCCGATGGACAAGGATTCATTCATCCGAGCTCCTCACCTTGAAATTTGCTCGGCTCTCTTCGTGACCAAAAAGGGCGGTTCTCTTCGTCTATGTGTTGATTATCGTCCTGAACGCAGATCACCATAAAGAACAAGTACCCTCTTCCTCGAATTGACATCCTCTTTGATCAGCTTTGTTGGTGCGGTATTGCTGAATACATGACAAGTTGAATTCGGCCAAGCTACTTATTTCCATCTTGATGATTGTGGAACTTTATGGTTAAACAAGCGCCTAGTAAATCCCTAAAGACCAAGAGTTGAGAAGAAAGATTCTCGATGAGGCCCACAACTCCTTGCTCACAATTCATCCGGGCAGCATGAAAATGTCTCCTTTCGAAGCACTCTATGGTCGTAGCTGTCGGACACCCTTGAACTGGTCCGAGAGTGGGGAACGTCCATTCTTTGGACCTGAACTGGTCATGACGGCAGAAGAGAAAGTAAAGACCATACAAGAAAATTTGAGGGTAGCACAATCACGACAAAAGAGCTATGCTGATCGTCGTAGAAGACCCCTCTCTTTCAGCGTTGGTGATTATGTCTATCTGAAGGTATCTCCCCTCCGGGGCACCCATCGTTTCGGGGTTATGGGAAAATTGGCACCTCAATACATAGGACCTTTCCGGATCCTTGCAAGACGTGGTCAAGTGGCATATCAATTGGAGCTTCCTCCCGCTCTAGCGATGGTCCACGTGTCTTCCACATATCACAATTGAAGAAGTGCCTCCGTATTCCCTTTGAGCATCTCGAAGTGGATGAACTCGAGGTTCTGCCCGATCTGTCCTATCAAGAGTATCCTATTCGAGTTTTGGATGAAGCTGAACGTAAGACTCGTAGGAGGACTCTCAAATTCTGCAAAATTCAGTGGAGCAATCACAATGAAGATGAAGCCACATGGGAGCGGGAAGACCGTTTAAAGGTCGAGTATCCCGAGTTTTTCCATGCTATGTAAGTGTTGCCATCCAATCTTTTCACAATTAAAGTCATATCTTTTGTATGTGGCTGCATTGTCCATATAGATTCTATTCTATCCGTCTATGCCCTCATTTTTGAATCTCGGGGTGAGATTCCTTTATGGGGGGGAGGATTTGTCATGGCCCCAATTTTGAATTCGGCTCATGCGGCTAGCATTAGCGTCAGTCAGGTTTTTGGCCGCATTTGAGATCCACTGCTAACTTCAGAACCTACCCCAAATTTGCCACTTAAGAATTTCCAACTTAGCAAAAATTTTAGAGCTAGAAATTTCAGATTGCAAATGTGATTTTCATCAAAGTTTGGAGCCTTGTAACTTGAGACCTATAATGATCTAGAGTGTGCATGTTAGTAAAATGAAAACTAGAAACTTTTCTCTATGCAAGGGTAGAGTTTTGAGCCCAATTCAACATCAAATGCTAAATTAAATCTTAGCATCAAAACTGAATACAAGTGCTGGAATTGTTGGGGACTTAGCCATTCTTGCATACTAATGGGTCAAGGGAGCAACGTACAAAAGAAATGGGGCATGCCCAAACTGAAACCAGTCCACCTTTTCTTTCCTGGTTTCTTTTCTCCCCATAAGGCAGCCTCCACAAGCTCATTTCAGCTTCCTCCTGGCCGAACCTTTCCCACTCCAGCACCTCCCCAACCGAGTCTCCCTCTAGCTCCTCCTGGTGGCGCCTCCCTCCCTGCAGCCTCCATTGGTGGCGCCTCCCTCTTCTTCTCCAAGCAGCAGCTCCCTCCTCCTCTTCCTCCTCCTCTTCCATGAGGTAAGACTCTCCTAGGGTTTTGGGTTTGTGTTTTTTGGTTTTGGGGGCAGCATTGGTGAAGTTGGGGGCTATGGTGAGTAGGGATTTGGGTGGGGAACAACCATTCTAGGGTTTAGGGAAAGATTCAGATTTTTGAGCAGATTTCGTAGCTCCTGTTCTTGACTGATTTGAGCAAGTTACGAGCATTTCCTGCTAGGTTGACTATAGAGAAAGTTGTGGATAATGGAATTATCTTTCATCTCCAACTAGAATCACTCAATTTCGTTAATCCAGCTGAAAGTTATGTCAATTTTAGTGCGTGCTGCTCTGAAAATGCTGAAAATGTTGAGCTGAAACTTGAGCTGCGAATTAAAATTAGTTAGAGGCCGAATTAGAAATTAATTTTTCCTGAGAAGTTGTAGGAAATTTCATGTAGATTGTAAAACTGTCATCCTTTACTCAATTCCATTAAGTATAGCAATTTATATGATGAAATTTGTGCATGCTGTTCTGAAACTCTGAAACTTCTGAACATTGAAACGGTTCTCTGTTCCTAGCCGAACTGGGAATTCTCTGAGCAGAATCTGGGTGATTGGCCAAAGCTAAGTGGTAGGTTTATGTCTTGTGGTCGTCTTGGATCTGAGTTTGCTCAATTTGGTTAAGTGATCAAAAAGTTATGGCCATTTGTATCAATGCTGTCCTGAATTCAGTTTTGCTAAAAGTTCAGACTTTGGGGCTGAAGTTCAGAGTTTAATTGCAAACTTTAAATTTGTATTCTGAATGTTATGATGCATGGTAAAGTTATATCACTCTCTTGTGGTCTTTTAGAGTCCAAGAAATCAATTTTTAGATTATGCATTCAAAAGTTATGCCTATTTAGGGATATATGCTTGTTGTTTTCAGATTTTGGTTATAGAATAGAAGTGGAGTTTAACAATTTCATTTTTATTCTTTAATTGAGTTGAATGTTTGCACTTTTGGAAACTGCCATGGTGATGCATCTAGCATTTCATTTCATATGCATTGCACGCATCTCATTTTTCATGCATTGTGAGCGTGTAGAAACGAACTCATGGAGGTTGTGTGGCGTGATTCTGAGAGGGTACCGGAGAGCCGGCTATTATTGAAAATCTAGCAGAAGCTCAAGGCAAGCACCTAAGCATTTTCAACCTTATATAATTGTATTTTGGTGAATAAATTGCTTATTGGATGATTATGTCTTGCATTAGGAATTGAAATGTGGGATAGGGTTAGAACCTACTTGTTGCACATACACCCATTGTTAATTATTGAACATCTTCCTTGGAGCTAGTGTATGGGTAATTATAATGTGTCCATTCTTAGTTTGCTTAGATGTCGGGTATGGGCCAAGTGGTGGATGGCTCCATCACTTGAGATTAATTACTTCACTCTAATGGGTTGCAATTGGTTATAATTATGCTTTGAAATGGAAAACTTGAGACCGGGCGAGTGGGTTGGATCATTTGGGTGTGGAGACTCAAATGTTGTAGTCTACTTTGTGTTGGTTAAGGACCGATCCGTTGTTTGCCATGTTGATCGAGCACCCTTGTTGATCGCATGCCCGCTATAATGGTGCGGTAATCCACCCTTTCATGGCATACTACTCGATGAGTCATGCCCTCAGCGATTGGGCGTGGTTGAGGCGAGGCCTGGGCCTCTCTCGAGGGCTAAGCGAGGCTTGAGCCGCTCGAGGAGGTTGCTAGGTGCTCGGGCCGCATGAGGATGGTTCAGCGAGTAGATATGGATGGGAGGAGGTTGACATGAGGTTCCTTGTGGCACATGTCGTGCGATTGATGATCCCCTGCAGGGTGAATAAGCGATTCAAATTGCCGCGCTCTCGGATATGAGCACGCTTGTATCATCCAACACTTCAACGTAGTAATAACATAAATTGAAACTAGATGTTATACTTGATGTCGATACTTGTTTATGCTATTACTTGCTCTCTTTAATGTTTAAATTCAGCTCTCACTTTAGCAATAGGTGCTGTCCATAAATGCTATAAACTTGAAATTTGTGTAGTTGAATATGATTATGCAACAAAGTAAGTTTTTCCGCACTTTTGCCTTAAGCTTATACCTTGCTACATCCAAATGCATATTCCTTCGAGTCGGTCATATATGGACCACGGGTAAGTCTTCGCAGTACCTTACGTACTCATGCTACGCTTTGTGGTTTTTGGTGAGGACCCGACGGTTGTGAGTTATGTCCATATTGCTTCTCGGTGGTGGGCGGGGCCGAGTAGAAGCTAGCTTAGACGTTGTAAATGCGGAAGTGTTGAGGCGAGGACACTTTAGGAGATGTCATAATTTTGGTTTAACTTGGTGTTTGTATGTCTTTTGTTGTATAGTTAGCTTTCAAGAATTATGTTATGGTTATGTTTAATCACTTGGCTATTTTTGTTGTTGAACTCTAACGTATCGCCATGTTTAACTCATGTCTGGGTTGTTACTTATATGCATGTCTGTTTTTGTTGTGGTTGTAGTTGTCATATATTTGTTTAGTTATTTGTTTCTTATGCCTGCTGAGTGGATGTCCGTACTTCTAGGGGTGTCATGCCGAAATTTTGTAGAATTTCTGAGTCCTGGCAGGACCTTGTGTTTAGTCTGTTTTGTGAGTCTTATCTGCTGTTGTTAGTTCTTGCCTTGTGTGGTTGTCTGGTTTGTCTTTGTGCGTTGGTTTTCAGTTGTTTTGTTGTGCTTCCGCGTTGCGTGTTTGGTCGTAAAGTTTTGGGTTCGTTGCCCCCTTTATGCGAATTGGATTGATATGGCAATGGAAACCGGTATGCGAGGCGATCCTGGGCGAGTTTCGGGTTGCATACTAGGGAATCTGGGATTGTTGTCGAGCTATTGAATGGATTCGTTGTTGTCCTAATTGGGCTTGGGTGTTAGCTTGTGAGCACCATTGGTGATCCATTGCTAGCCTCCAAATCCGATGAGGCGGCCAAGACATCGAATAACCCGAGGACGATCAGGCGGCTCCTCTAGCGTGGCGCCCGGCGAGTGGTGGCGAGACTCCTGCCGCCGGCGCCCGATCCACGTGGCGTTCGGTGGCGGTGGGCGAGACACCTGCCGCCCGCCGCAAAAGGCAAAAGGTGGTCAGGTGGCTTTACCTCGAAGTCTCCTTCCCCTATCGTACCGTTCCAGGCGGCAGGCCTGTGTGTAAGATCTGTCAACTGCGAGGATTTCTGCTACAAGCCCATTCCTCTGACGCCTCTCACCTACCCATCAAAAAGGGGTCACATAACGGGCGGACGGGGCGAAGCCATCGTCGGCATTTAATGATTTGGAGGAGCAGGGACATGAGACGGGAAGGGGTAATAAATGTATGAAGATCAGCATGATGACCCCCCTTGTACCTACTCTGGTTGGCCTGGCCTATATATGGGCCCTCTAGTGCATGGGGAAGGGGGGTCGAACGATCAAGAGTTCTGCAGTAGAGCCTAAGGAAGAACTTGTAACCCGAAAGCTCTATACTGTACTAGTTTTAAACACTCTTAAAACAATCTAGCAGGAAGTAAGGCTATTACCCTGTGCAAAGGGGGCCTGAACCTAGGTAAAGATCTCTGTGTCCTCTTAGTCCATAAATGTCGGAATCTTTCGTGTGGGAGTCTCTAGGGTTTTAGCGCTAGGTTAGCCACCGTGAAAGGCATCGCCTATCGAACCAAACCCGTCTGTAGATTAAGACTGTCGAGTAGGAATATGCCGCATACCGCAAACGGAAGAATCTCGCGTATGCAAAGAGAGGAAGAAACCGAGCACATGCAGACGACGAATCTCGCACGGTCCCGCTATTTGGCTCATTTTCTGGCAAAAGCGATTGCTCTCTACTGTTTTTTCTCACAGGTATTCACACGCGTTGCCTAACAAAGATCAGCCCTAGATGGTGTTGGCACGCGGTGGCTCCACAAAACCGGCCCCGGACAGAAGTGGGTCACGTATTTTTTCTTTTGTGTCACATTGATCTATCCCATCCACGTCGCTGAAAGCAGTGACCGAATTTCGCTTCTCGCGCGCAAGGGCTCATTCCCTCGCTATAAGTGATGACTCACATTAGGCCAGGGCAAGGCAAATAAACCAGAGGTAGAGCGAGGGCATTCGGCAGCCACTGAGAGAGCTCGTAGAGGAGAGACAGGAGAAAAACAGGGAGGCAGAAAATAATTGGAAATAGAATTTCAAATCGGAATTCCAGAGAAATTTAGTCGGTGTTCATAATTTAGTGAAGTTTACGCTAAGTTAACCCCTTTTTTGAGTAATTTATTCGGCAATCGTATTTTGCAGGTATTCTTCAGGAAGGTTTTTCGTTACGTTGCTCGGCATTAGTGATCTTCGATACAACTTCGAGAAGGTTAGCTAGAAATCTTCAGGAATACTAGTATAGTATTTTTGTAATATTATTGTAATTTGTTCATTATTATTAGAAGGAGCGTTACATAAAACCATGGTATTAGTACAACGAGCAGTACATGAAATGATGGTGAAAGACCATGTGGAGGTCTATCCATGCTTGTGATGAGTATTTAACTGGATTTGAGTTTGGTTTGTTTTGGAATTGAGTTTGACATGAATTGGATTTTTAATTTGAAGCAATTTGAGATTTGATTGTCTTTTCCGGTGCTACCGGCCGGGCAGTAGCACGGGACCCTAATGCGGAGTGAGAGGGTGTGATTTTTGGGTCTCAGGCAATCAGATGCCACTAGATTTTGTGATGATTATTGCATATATTTTGGACATTGCTATGTCATGGGTTTTCTGTGTCTTTAATGGTTGCAGGACGACGGTGCTCGATCATGGTGAGGCGGAGGATGATCGGGACTAGGCGGGTAAGTTGGAGGTCCAAACGGTCGAAGATCGCCGGAAGATGATCAGAGATAGAGTCCGGGCAAGCCAAGAAGACAAGAAAAGGAGATGATGCTAGCTAGATACTGCGTGGATCAAGGAAGGCCATCGGATCGCGGTCTAGTTGATAGGTTATCGAATCTAGATAGTATGCTTTAAAAGCCATGCAAGAAAAACCCATTATGTGTGTGGGTTTTAGGTTAGCCCTTGTATGACTGTGTGAGTGGGTTAATCCTAACCCTTGGATGAGTGCTCTAGGGTTGAGAGACTCATCCAACGGTGGTAGGTGGCCCAAGAGTAGTATAAATAGAGGGGGAGGGGTAGCCTCCTCCTCTTGAAGGTTGTAGAGATTTTTGTACTCCTTTGAGTTTTGCCCACTTTGCTGTGAGGCTTTGTAAACATCCTCTTTCTAAAAATGCAAATATTTTTTATTCATACTTGAATTGACATTACGCATTTACTTTATATCTTAAATTCAACATTTAAATTCAGCATTTAAATTTCTGCAATTTAGTTTCTTACAATTTACTTTCTTGCAATTTGGATTTGCCTCCCCTCCTTCTAAATGCTGCTGATCTTGGATGTCTTGAGGTGTTCATATGGTTTTACATCTCTTTTGCACTCTAGGATAGACTAGAGATCAACTTTTCTATCAAATTGCAACTTTGTCCAGAACTTATTCTTCGCGCAGTAGTCAGTGTTTGATTTTTAAAAAAATCTATAAAAATTATTTTTAAGTGATTCTTATTAGAGAAGGTGCGGAGCTATCAGATTCATCTGTGGAAAAAAATGGGGAGTCCACTAGTGGCACCATTTGGGCGCCATGAGGTGAATACAGAGCCCCAAACTTTCTGCTCGAAGTTCCTGACAGTCTGTTATGTTTGATTTTTCTAATTTTTTTGCAAGGAGTTTTGAGGTAGTCTCAAAATTTCTAGAGTACCAAAAACCTACTAAACTCCTGCTCCAAGTGAAGATAATTTCTGTAAAATTTGCTTTTGCTTTTCAGAAAGTGACTTTTGTGATTTGGTTTGATCTCTTTTCTAAAAGCAAGGTTTGATTTGATTCCTTTTTATTTGAACACTTGACAACCAGGATTATGATAAAAAATTCCCCACATGTTCCATGGTTCTCATCCATGCAAGTTAGGGGTACACATAGTTGTCTAGTTATTCGGGTTTTGGAGGGTTGCTGAATTTGGTTTACGTTGTCCTTTTTAGGTCTTAGTTGGAGTATTTTTGTGGGAAAATTTTTTGTTTTGCGACCATTCACCCCGCCTTTGTTCGCCATCTCGATCTTTCAATTGGTATCAGAGCCGGTTTTACTCTTCCATAGATCTTGACCGATCTCAAGAGCCATAGCGATGGACAAATATTCCACTAATCCTCCGATCTTTTGTGGTATTGATTTTCCTTTCTGGAAGTCTTGAATGGAGTCATACATCACTACCCAGGGTTTTTTGATCTGGCAGAAGGTAAAGCTCCCGTATGATGTTCTCACCGATGAAAATGTCATAGCCAGCAATATGGCTGACGATGAGGCGAATGCTAAGGCAAGGAACATTCTAACACAGGGCCTTAGTCGCAGTGAGTATGACATGATTTCTCACCTGCATTCCGTTCACGAGATTTGGGTGACTCTCGATGCTTACCATGAGGGAACTACTCAAATTAAGACCGTGAGGCAGGATCAGCACAAGCATGAATACAACAAATTTGAACAACACGCTGGTGAGAGTCTTGACGAGTGTTTTGGTTGGTTTACAAAGATTTTGAGTGACCTCCGAGCAGTCGGTTGCATATGCCCTGACTCGGATAATGCTCGACATTTCTTGACTGCACTCGACCTTAGAGTTTGGGAAATGAAAGTGACCACCATCAAGAACACTACCGACTTGTCGACCTTGACTCTTGACAGGCTCTATTCCCGACTCAAGACTCATGAGATCGATGTCATCTCTCACAGACAAAATCTCAGTCAATGGCCTTGGTCACTGATCCCACTAGATCTTCTGTTCATCTTTCTACTGAATTTTCTCTCTCCGCCCTTTGCGAACTAAGCGATGACCAACTGGAAAAATTTCTAGAAAATAAGCTTGCTCTTTTAGCTCTGAAATTCTCTCATGCATACAAGAGGGCGAGAGAGAGAGGAAAAGAGGTGGCATGATCACCTGCTTCGAATGTGGTGGCCTCAACCACATTTGAGTGAACTGTTCCAAGCTGGAGAAGGGCAAGAACGACTCCAGCGGTTCGAGCAAGATTGACTACACCGACAAGAACCGTAACAAGAAGCCTCCTGCTCGCGAGCCGACGCGTGAGAAGAAATACCGCAACTTTTTGAAGAACAAGAAGCTCTTCCACTGCGTCCTCGCTGCCCTCGATGACATCAACCTCTCCGACACAGAGACATGGAGTGATGAAGGCGAGGACGATCTGTAAGAGAAGAAAGGCGAAGATGAGTTCTCCAGCATGTGTTTCATGGCGGACACCAACGGCATCAGCGATTCTGAACTCTACAACGACTCGGATGGGGTACCCTCCTATGACCAGATCAATTAAGCTTTTTGCAAATTAGAAAATTTTCATGCTAGAGCTAGAGCTAGGTGTACGGAGATTGAGAAGAAAATAGGTACCTTGACTCGGGAGTTAGCTTCTCTTAGATCTTCTCCTTTCCGAATTTCTGATGATTGTTCGTTGTGTGATGTTCTGTTTGTGGAGTTAGAGAACCTAAGGACTATGCATGATAGTGTGCTTACTGAGCTTGAGAGTCTTAGGTCGAAGAATGTTAGCAATGAATTTTCTAATGCTATGTCTTGAGATGCTAGTTTTCTTCTTGCTCATTCTACTCCATCATGTGATAACTGCCCTAAATTGCTTGTTGAAATTGATACCTTGAGCACTTACCTTAGGAAACTTTCTACTAGAAATGATGAACTTGAAATGCATGCTTCTAAGGACCTAGTCAGCTCATGTGAGGGCTGTAAGCAACTAAAACTTGATAATGAATCCTTAAATATCAAGTGTGCTAAAATTGCTAAGGACTTACTAAATAAGTCACTAGAAAGCTACTTGCGAAGTTCTGTGATTGAGGGGAACTTGAATAAAATCTAAGTTGACCTTAGGAAGAAGCTAGAAGACCAAGCCCTTAGGATTAGAAATGCTCCTTGCATTTCTTGTGAGGCCCTCAAAATTGAGGCAGCCGTGCTGAGGGAGAAAAATGCACGTGTTGTTAGATCTTCTCTTTCTTGTTCTTCTTCCTCTCATCCATTTTCTTCTTGTGCCTCTCTCTTCAGGAGTGTTAGTACCTTATGAGCACTCTCAAGAAGTTTGTAGGAGGCAAGAAGAAACTCAATCTTATTTTAGACCAATCCAAGATTAGCAGATTCAATCATGGTTTAGGATTTGACTACTTGGAGCACACTAGGACTCATCCTCCTACCATTGTGTGTAGCACCGAGAGTGGTTAGATCGTGGTAGCTCCTACTATGTTTAGGTCTGCTGGGGTTGTCCATAGGACTTCTGACTAGAAGGTTGCTACTCCTATTACTTTTGCTTCTAGCAAGTCGAAGTATTCATGCAGCTTCTGTAAGAAGGATGGTTACCTAGTAGATTTTTGGTTTAGGTGAGCTAAGATCATAAGGCGTGAGCGTGTTGCTGCTCTTAAAGGTATTCAGGGTCATCCCCAAACTCTGGGTGCTCCTAAGACACACATTGCTATTAGATATGTTAGAGAGTCATCTGTTTTTGGGCAGCGTCTTGGACGTGATTTTCATGCTGTTCATTCGAGTTTTAGTCATGGAGCTACTCATGGTCAGTCTTACTGCCGTCCTCTTGATATTCCTCGTTTTTCTCATCGAGGTAGATATCAACGGTGTGAGGTGTTTTTTTGGTAGGAGAGTCAGGCAGCTTCACTAGGATGGTCTGGCCTTTGCACCACGGGGGGCAACCCAGTCTTAGGTCCCAGACCTTCTACTAGTGTTGCTACTTATGATCTTGTGAGAGTTGAGCGTCAGAGAGATACTAGAGTCCAGTCTTCATCCTCTGTGGCTGGTACTTTGAGTCATCGTGTGGTTCAATATTGGGTTTCCATGTCTTCGCTTTATCCTAGTACTGAGTCCTCTCTCTCTCTTTTGCCATGATCAGGTCCGTCCGATGGGGAAGGAAGATGTTTGGATTGTTGACTTCGGTTGTTCTCACCATATGATCGGAGAATCCCGTTGGTTCTCTTCCCTAATCTAAGCCCTAGGTGATGAGTTGATCACTTTTGGGGATGCTTCTTCAGGTAGAGTCATTGCCAAAGGTATTGTTTGCATTAATGAAAATTTTATTCGTGAGGATGTTGCCTTAGTAAGTAAGCTGCATTATAATTTGCTCTCTATTTCTCAACTTATCGATGACTCTTTCGAGGTAAGTTTCAAGAGTAATGCTTGTAGAATCCTTGATTCATCAAGAGGGTTAGTTTGCAGGATTTCTAGATTTGGGAGAGCCTTTCGTGCTAATTTTTCTGTTTCTTCTGGAGACTCTCTTCATTGTTTGATTGCTTCTGAGCTTCGTGATCTCTCCTTCTAGCATAGAAAACTTGGTTATATCGGCTTTGATCATTTGACTAGAGTTAGTAGCCACGATCTTATTCGTGGTCTACCCAAACTCAAGATGGTCAAAGACTTAGTTTACTCTCTCTGCCGACATGGCAAGATGGTTATTGCTTTTCATCCTCCAGTCACTGTAGTGATGACTGATGCATCAGGACAGTTTTTACATATGGACACTGTTGGTCCAGCTAGAGTGCAGTCAGCAGGAGGAAGTGGTATGTTCTTGTTATTGTTGATAATTTTTTGAGGTATTCTTGGGTATTCTTCATGACCTCGAAGGATGAGACTTTCTCTCACTTCAGGGGTTTGGTCAGTAGGTTAGCTATTAAGCTCCTAGGTGCATTACGAGCTATACGCAGTGATAATGGCACAAAGTTCAAGAATTCCTACTTTGAGAGGTTCTGTGTGGAGTCTGGTTTAGAGCATCCGTTCTCTTCTCCCTACACCCTTCAGCAAAATGGTGTAGTGGAAAGGAAGAGCAGGATCTTGATTAAGATGACCAGGACGATACTAGACGAGTACAGTACTCTCAGAAAGTTTTGGGCTGAGGCTATAGCTACTACTTGTCATGTTTCTAATCATATTTTCTTAAGAGCACATTTACATCGCACTTCTTAAGAGTTGAGGTATGGGCGAAAGCCCAGTGTTTCTCATTTTCGTATATTTGGTTGCAAGTGTTTTATCTTAAAATCTGGTAACCTAGATAAGTTTGAGTCTTATTCTTTTGATGGTATTTATCTGAGTTACTCGATTTCTTCTCGTAGCTATAGAGTCTGGAGTTATGATACAAATAGAATCATAGAGATTTGTGACGTGACCTTTGATGAAGCTAGCTCCGGAGCTAGACTTGATATTTCAGGCTCTTCTTATCCCTCCGAGACCATTTTTGTAGAGGATGAGGATGATGTTGATGATGGTGTTCCACCAGATCCAGTCCCCTCTACACTTGAGGTGCCTCCTGTTTCTATTTCTGCACCTCAGGGAGACCAGCCATTGCCTTCCAACTCTCCTTCAGCGAGTGGCTCTGTTCCTACCTCTTCTACTCAAGAGGTAGAGACCACTTCTGCTTCGGTCCTCCCCGTCATATTCAGAAAATTCATCCACCTAATCATATCATTGGTGATCTGTTTGAGCGAGTCACTCGCCCAAAATCAGGTTTGTTCAGTTTCTGCCTTCACTCAGCCTTTGTTGCTTCTTTTGAGCTGAAGGATGTTTCTAATACATTATCTAATGAATCATAGATTAATGTTATGTATGAGGAACTTGAAAATTTCGAGAGGAATAAGGTATGACAGCTTGTTGAACTCCCATCTAGTCATAATGTCATTGGGACTAAGTGGGTATTAAAAAACAAGCAGAGTGAGGATGGAGTTATCATAAGGAATAAAGCTAGGCTAATTGCACAGGGGTTCACTCATGTTGAGGGTCTTGACTTTGAGGAGACCTTTGCCCTTGTAGCTAGACTAGAGGCAATCCGAATCCTGCTTGCAATCTCTGCATTCCAGGGCTTCAAGCTCTATCAAATGGATGTCAAGAGTGCATTCCTTAATGGCTATATTGAGGAAGAGGTTTATATCAAGCAATCTCCAGGATTTGAGAACCCTAAATACCCAAACCATATCTACAAGCTTTCCAAAGCTTTGTATGGACTTAAGCAAGCTCCTAGAGCATGTTATGAGAGGTTTAAGTCTTATCTTCTCAGTCATAGTTTTAAAATGGGTATAGTAGATAAAACTCTGTTCATCAGACACTAGGATTGTCATTTCCTTCTCATCCAAATTTATGTGGACGATATTATCTTTGGTGGCTCTTCTTATTCTCTTGTGTCTCAGTTTTCTGATGTGATGAGCACAGAGTTTGAGATGAATATGATGGACGAGTTGAGCTACTTTTTTGGCTTCCAAATCAATTAGACTCGGGAGGGTACTTTCCTGCACCAAGATAAGTACACTAGGACCTCCTAAGGCAGTTTGATATGTCTGATGAGAAGCCTATGATGACTCCTATGGCCACCACTGCTGTCCTCGAGCCTTATGAGGATGGTAAGCCTACTAATCAGAAAGAGTTCCAGAGCATAATTGGCTCTCTCTTGTATCTCATTGCCTCGCGGTCGAACATACACTTTGCCGTGTATATGTGTGCTCACTTTTAGGCTTCTCCTCGCATCTCTCATTGCCAAGCGGTGAAGTGCATCTTTAGATACCTTCGAGTTACCATTGATTATGGTATCTGGTACTCTTCTTCCTCTTGTCTATCTCTTAGAGCCTTTTTCGATGCTGATTTTGCTAACTGTAGGATAGATAGAAAGAGCACTTTTGGCACTTGCCAATACATTGGCACTTCTCTTGTTGCTTGGTCATTTAAGAAGCAATCTAGAGTTGCACAATCCACCGCTGAGGCCGAGTATGTTGCTGCAGCCAGTTGCTGTAGCCAGGTGCTTTGGATGAGATCGACATTGCGGGACTTTGGGTTACAGATAGAGAGTGTTCCACTTATCTATGATAACACTTCTGCTATTTGCATTGCCAAGAACCCAGTGCAGCACTCCCAGACCAAGCACATTGATGTTGGCCTTAGAGACCATGTGGAGAAGGGAGACATAGTGCTTCAGTTTGTTGAGAGTGACCACCAGTTGGCCGATATCTTTATTAAGCCTTTGGATAGCTTTAGATTTGTTGCCTTGAGGAGTGAGCTTGGAGTCGTGTGCCCTTATGGCCTTTTGTGAAGGGGAGCTGATCTGTATATTATGTATTATATCTTTTCATTCAGTTTTTCCTTTCTTTTGTCTTGCTCTGGGCACTTATGGGTTTTATTCTTTAGAGTTTTGAGTTCACTTCACTTAGACTCTGACATGCTTTGCATGGACCTCTCATCTTGTGCTTTAGGTTGCTATCATTCTTAATTAGTTGTTCTCTGTTCTCTCTAGGTTGAGTTCCCCACAGTCTTATAAGCCTAGCAGGTGTTGGGCCCCCTAGGTAGGTAGGGTCTGTGTGCACTCCTTAGTTTGGGATCTAGAGGCAATTTTCCTATGTTAGTCATTGGGGAAGATGAGAGCGAGTCTGAGCCGTAGTATTCTCTACTATCTTTTCTATACTCTATAGCCACCCAGTTCGATGTTTCTTAACTTCTTCTCTCCATTCTGTGTTTCTGGTTTTTGATTGAGTTTTTTTATCTTTCAATTGATATCATTCTTGAGCTTAATCTTGCTAATAACTCAACTTGAACCAGATTTGTACTTAAAATTGAATCACATGTTGAGGGAGAGTTTAAGAATCTGTCTCATGCATTGCATATAGACTTAATTTTCTATTTTATGAGCTTTGTCTATTATGCAAATGATCTATTTTTCATGTTATACACCATGCAACATTACTTGAAGAAAATTACTAACTTAGATATGTCCAAGTTTATTTATCTTGCTAAGCTTGCAAAAATTGAAAAATAAGCTTTAAAAGAAAATTTTGATAAAACATGTTGTGTTTATTTGCTAAGTTTCTTCTCTAGTTGTATTTGCCATGATTTGTGAAATTCTGGAATTCTCTAGAGCCCCTATAGCAACTTGGGTGAATTTTGTTTGATCCATACTTGAGTCCTTCACTAGCTTAACAATCAAAATGCTAAAATAAAAGTGAAGCAAAATTGACTCTTTATATGCACATTAGACTCAACACCTCACATTTACAAGATGGCTTCTCATTGCACTTGAGATGAACTTGGAATGTGTTATGTATGACCAAGATCATTCTTTTAAGAGTCCCTCTTGAGATGATCGAATATGACTTGAGTCAATTGCTTTAAAAATACAAAAAAAATGTGGGTAAAGAATGCAAATAATGTCAAACATTTGCATCCCGTTATATCTTTCAAAGTTCCAAAGAAAAATTTGCATCAAACTGAACATAAGCTCGAAGGACCTTGGATGTATTTCTAGATTCCGCAAAGTGTTGAGTAGGTTGAACTTTAGGTTTTCCATTTGATCCGTTGAATGGCTTTGCTTCTAGGGTTGAAACTAATGCTAAGTGTTTCTCATGTTCAATCTTGCTAAAAATGACATATTTGAAACTAATCTTACTAGCAAAATTTCTTATTTGCACTTGGACATGTCTTGGGTTAGTCTATTTTGTCATTAACTAGCTTGGTGTCATAATTTGTCTTTATGACCACTTGGATAATTTTCAAAGCTCTCTTAGGATGCATTCCATGCATATAAACAAAACAAGGGGAGAAAATACCATCTTGATGCCTATATTGCCAAAAGGGAGAGAAATCATAGAAAAGGCATCATTTTGCATCTTGATTCATTTTGATTCTTATGATCTTTGCAAATCTTTGCTATCTTCTATGGATCATAAGCATGTTTGTTGTGTTATTAGATTTTAGGGCTTTCATGGAAAACTTGCTCTTTCTTGAGGATAGCTCTAAAATTATTTTCACCAACTTGGTCATGTTCTCTCTTTCCATTTTTAATCAAGTTTGGCTTTGCATTCAAATTACTTTCTTCTATCTTTCTTCAAACTCAAAACTTATGCCTTTTCATGTGTTTGTCAATATACTCATCAAGGGGGAGATTGTAAGACCATGTGGAGGTCTATCCATATTTGTGATGAGTAATTGACTGGATTTGAGTTTGGTTTGCTTTGGAATTGAGTTTGATGTAAATTGGATTTTCAATTTGAAGTAATTTGAGATTTGATTACCAGGCGGTAGCACGGGACCCTAGTGCGGTGTGAGAGGGTGTGTTTTTCGAGTCTCAGGCAATCCCATGCCATAGGATTTTGTGATGATTATTGCATATCTTTTGGACATTGCTATGTGATGGGTTTTCTTTGTCTTTGATGGTTGCAGGATGACGGTGCTCGATCAAGGTGAGGCGGAGGATGACTGGGACTAAGCGAGGTGCGTCAGAGGTCGAGACGGTCAAAGATCGCTAGAAGATGATCGGAGACGGAGTCCGGGCAAGCCAAGAAGACAAGGAAAGGAGATGATGCTAGCTAGATGCCGCGTGGATCAAGGAAGGCCATTGGATCGCAATCTAGTTGATAGGTTAGCGGGTCTAGATAGTATGATTTGAAAACCGTGCAAGAAAAACCCATTATGTGTGTGGGTTTTAGGTTATCCCTTGCATGGCTATGTGAGTGGGTTAATCCTAGCCCTTGGATGAGTGCTCTAGGGTTGAGGGACTTATCCAAGGATGGTAGGTAGCCCATGAGTAGTGTAAATAGAGGGGAAGGGGTAGCCTCATCCTCTTGAAGGTTGTAGAGGTTTTTGTGCTCCTTTAAACTTTGCCCACTTTGTTGTGAGGCTTTGTAAATCTCCTCCTTCGAGAAATGTAAATCTTTTTCATTCATACTTGAATTTACATTACGCATTTACTTTATGTCTTAAATTTAGCGTTTAAATTCAACTGCAATTTACTTTCTTGCAATTTAGATTTGCCTCCCCTCCTTCTAAATTCTGCTGATCTTGGATGTTTTGAATGTGTTCATATGGTTTTACATCTCTTTTGCACTCTAGGATAGACTAGAGGTCAAATTTTCTATCAAATTGCAACTCTGTCCAGAACTTGTTCTTCGCGTAGTAGTCAGTGTTTGATTTTTAGAAAAATATAGAAAACTCATTTTTGAGTGATTATTATTGGAGAAGGTGAGGAACTCTTATATTCATCAGTGGAAAAATTGGGAAGTCTACTGGTCGCACATTTGGGTGCCCTGAGGTGAATACCAAGCTCCAAATTTTCTACTCGAAGTTCCTGACAGCCTGTGGTACTTGCTTTTTCCTGATTTTTCTATAAGGAGTTTTGAGGTGGTATTTGGTAGAGTGCTTCATGACTCATTTGATCATAAGGAGAAAATTTCCTAAAATTTCTAGAGAAACATAAACTCACCAACCACCTACTCCAAGTGAAGATAATTTCTGAAAAATCTGCTTTTGCTTTTCAAAAAGTGACTTTTGTGATTTGGCTTGACCTCCTTTTTAAAAGCAAGGTTTGATTTGATTCTTTTTTATTTGGACACTTGGCAACTAGGTTTGTGATAAAAGATTACCCACATATTCCATAGCTCTTATCCATGCAAGTTAGAGGTACATATAGTTGTCTAGTTGTTCAAATTTTAGAGGGTTTTGAATTTGATTTGCATGATCCTTTTGAGGTCTTAGTTGGAGTATTTTGTGGGGGAAAATTTTGTTTTGCGGCCATTCACCCCCCTCTATTCACCATCTCGATCTTTTAGATGGTAATTGTATAACTAGTATTACATGAAATGACAGTAGTAGTGTAATGAGTAGCACGCAACATGAGGTATAATTATTGTAATATTACTGTAAATAGTAGTATGTGAAATGACCATGTTGGTTTATTGACTAGTTCGTGAAATGAGGATAGAATGCATAAATAATGGTGTATACTTAGCTTGATTTTAATACAATTAATTGTAGATGAAACAACGATTTTAGTATATGTAATGACAATAATAGTATAATTAGCAATACATGAAATAACGGTACATGCCTTAATATGAATATCGTAATATTAGTGTAGTACCAGTATGATGTGACAATGTTAGTACAATTAGTAGTAAGTAATGGCATAATTATCGGTGTTCATGTTTTGTAGGAATTTATTGTAAGCTATCGTCATTTCTTGGATTAACTTATTCTGGTTCCCTATTTCGCAGGTACACTCTAGGAAGGTTATTTTACAAGTTGGTCAAAGTTTTTTGGTCTTCATTAGAGCTTCACATAGGTTAGTTTTAAATCTTTAGGAACATTATAGTGATATTGTTGTAGTACTAGTATAATCAGTAGTATGACATAAAACTACAGTACTAGTCGAACGAATAGTACATGAAATGATGGTGTTGGAATAATAGTAAATACATACATGCGCAGTTAGTGGTCATGAACGGTGTAAAGAATGGTGTGTAATTAGTAGTACATGAGAAAAAGGTATTAGTACATGAAATAACAATGTTAGAATAAGTAGTCGTATATGAATTAACGTTACATGGCATATGTAATGGCATAATGTTAGTGAATATTAGTTTGAATATTGTAATATTAGTGTAGTATCAGTACGATGTGACATAATCACTAGTATGTGAAATAGCGAATATCTTGCGATACATGCATAATGTTAATAATTTTAGGATTATATTAACATAATATTAGTGTATATATATTTGTATTCAAATCGAGTTGTCTTGATTCGGCACTTTGACATGTAAATATTTGACCATAGGAAAAGCATCTCGTATGGTTATTCTTTTTATCTTGAGGTAAGCTGGGTACATGATGTTGTTTTGCAAGAAGATACACATATCAATATCATTGGACACGTCATCCTATTTTGTTATCTTCATTTTTCATAGCAACTAACACCCTGAAAATGTGGTTAGATATTACATTAGGATTATTCAACCATCGGGCTACTTTTATAATGAACAATGAATAATATGGTCATTTGTTCTTGCAAATTATAATTGGAAATAATTGCTTCACCAAGACCTACCAAATGCAATCCTATGAGGAATTATTAGGGTAGCTACATCCCCAAAATATTTAAAATGGCACGAGCCTCTAACTTGGGCTGTATAATATTCACAACTTGCACAAACAAATGTTGCAGCTACCTATAACTACTTGTAGTATTAGTATCTAGTTGTGTATGTAATGGTATAACGTAAGTGAAATTTTAGTATGAATATTGAAATATTATTGTAGTAACTGTATGATATGATATAATCAACACTATGTAAAATGATAATAATACCGTGATGCATGAATAATTTTAATAATGTTACGGTAATTTAATGCACGTACATCATTTATTATGGTAGGTACTACATGGCAGGTATCCTAGATTTGTTATGTGTTTTATGGTGATGACGTTGTTTGAGAGAGTCCATATGGGGTGGACCTTTCAAACTATGAACGGAAGGTGATCTGGGTTTCGGGTCTAATGGAGATGGGCCTAGCCAAGCTCCGGAGATGTGTGCAGAGCGCATTTGATGAGCAGACCACCCGAAAGAAGCTTGTCATCGAGGCCATACATGCCAGAGCTGTGGGAGGTTCGACGGACTATTTATGGACGCTATGCAAGATCACGGGAAGCGCACATTGGGGGAATACATGCAAATTGTGATGAACCCTCTAGCGATGATATACCGTCGCCCGATAGTGTATGTGCGTTTCCTGGACAGAGGAGAAACCTCAAGTCCTCGTGCTAGTGGTGGCGCCGCCGTTAAAGCATCCTCTGGGGCATCCAGGAAGACGTTGTTGTGGATGAATTTCAGCCAAACAAAGACATTGGGCAATGGTGGTCCACTCGCATTGACTGCCATGAGCACCTGGAAGCCCTGGAGGGCATATCAACATCCGATGATGATGAGGATGTCGGCATAGATAGCAGTGGAGATGACGATGCAGCTCCCATCAGTGGCATTGTGTTCACTGATGTGGAGTATGTGTCTTCACGGCTCGATGACCTGGCGATGTCTTCCTGTCGGGACCCGGATATGCAAATCCGAAACCCTCTGTGTATACAGCACTAGTCCAGGATCACGCTAGTGCACACAGTGGAAACATAGATGACATATCATTTCATACATCGAAATAACTAAGAAGAAGCAAATTATTATCGAATGAAGAAAACGACCTTATAGTCAAGGTTCATACACCAATGCCTCTTGGCTTAAGAAACAAATAAACTGTTGCAGCGGAAATAAAATAACTTGGACCATTCGACATGCCACAGCAATCGTGCGGGAAACGCCTTCCTAGTCGGCGTAGTCTTCATAGTACTCCTCCTCTTGATACTCATTACGGTCCTTCCTCGGAATCGAACAACGGGGGCATAAAGCCGTGAGTACAAAAGCGTACTCAATAAGCCGTAGGGAAATGATGCGATATATTCATGCGGCTTGACAAAGGACGATTATATGGTTCATTTGCGAAAGCAATAACTTGAATTTAAATACAATAAATAGATTGAAGGCGGTTTAAATAAAACAATAATAAATAATCGATAAATCAATGGTAGACAACATGAGCAGAATGATGAGGCATCACCCTACATCATTGAAACAAGTATCAACCACACAATTCAACGGTATAGCTTGAGACAACAAAACAACAAGTGAACTCCCGTTCACGTCCCAACCAATCCATATTTCAAGAAAATACTCTATACCCGTGTGAAATCCGGGCTTGTCCATGACCGCGGACACGGCTATTGAATAGTTTACACTCTGTAGAGGTTATGCGACTTTACCCACAAGACATGATCATCCCTTAATGCCAAGCGCTAAGAACACACTTCCTTTGGTGTGTCGGCGGAGAGATCACTACAAAGCCTTTACAATGCATGTCTAAACCCAATCTCGCCCTCTAAGGTTTAGCCCCTCGGGGCCCCTCTTGAGCCATGTGAGTCTACCCGTCCATCTCGGAACCCACATCAACCAGCGGCAATACACAAGTCTGGACATTGCAAATTAATCAGCTAGGTCCGTCCCATACCGGACTTGTGGTTGCAGTTAGGCCCAGTTCAATGGCGCACAAGATTAAGTCCTTAAATTGTCTCGAGCAAGACGACCACATTCTAATGTGCTAAACAACACCCCTTTCTTGCACGATCAATTGCAGAAACATTTTGTTTAACCCAAAACCAATGGCATCCCTGCCATGGTACAACAAGTTTACAACAAATGGTCAATGACCACAATTCAATATCTCATTAAGTCAAGATTAACATTAGCTCACGGTGATATGAATCCCATCGGACAACTAAGCACGGCTAAGCATAGCTACGATAACCCCAATGTTGGTATTACGATTATGTCCAACTAGTAATGTCCCAACCTAAGGTTAACAATGGATACATGGCATTCCAATAAGCAAAGGGCATACTCAATCGGTGAATAGCTACTCTCATAAACTAGCATTGATACACAAATAGCATGCAATTGTATAAAACAAAATACTTAACAACAATTTTAGTATATGTAATGACAATAATAGTATAATTAGCAATACATGAAATAACGGTACATGCCTTAATATGAATATCGTAATATTAGTGTAGTACCGTATGATGTGACAATGTTAGTACAATTAGTAGTAAGTAATGGCATAATTATCGGTGTTCATGTTTTGTAGGAATTTATTGTAAGCTATCGTCATTTCTTGGATTAACTTATTCGGTTCCCTATTTCGAGTACACTCTAGGAAGGTTATTTTACAAGTTGGTCAAAGTTTTTGGTCTTCATTAGAGCTTCACATAGGTTAGTTTTAAATCTTTAGGAACATTATAGTGATATTGTTGTAGTACTAGTATAATCGGTAGTATGACATAAAACTACGATTACTAGTCGAGCGAATAGTACATGAAATGATGGTGTTGGAATAATAGTAAATACATACATGCGATTAGTGGTCATGAGCAGTGTAAAGAATGGTGTGTAATTAGTAGTACATGAGAAAAAGGTATTAGTACATGAAATAACAATGTTAGAATAAGTAGCCGTATATGAATTAACGTTACATGGCATATGTAATGGCATAATGTTAGTGAATATTAGTTTGAATATTGTAATATTAGTGTAGTATCAGTACGATGTGACATAATCACTAGTATGTGAAATGACAGTAATACTGCGATACATGCATAATGTTAATAATTTTAGGATTATATTAACATAATATTAGTGTATATATATTTGTATTCAAATCAGTTGTCTTCAGTTCAGCACTTTGACATGTAAATATTTGACCATAGGAAAACTGTCTCGTATGGTTATTCTTTTTATGCAGTGCAACTGGGTACATGATGTTGTTTTGCAAGAAGATACACATATCAATATCATTGGACACGTCTGTCCTATTTTGTTATCTTCATTTTTCAGTAGCAACTAACACCCGAAAATGTGGTTAGATATTACATTAGGATTATTCAACCATCGGGCTACTTTTATAATGAACAATGAATAATATGGTCATTTGTTCTTGCAAATTATAATTGGAAATAATTGCTTCACCAAGACCTACCAAATGCAATCCTAGGAGGAATTATTAGGGTAGCTACATCCCCAAAATATTTAAAATGGCACGAGCCTCTAACTTGGAGTATAATATTCACAACTTGCACAAACAAATGTTGCGACTACCTATAACTACTTGTAGTATTAGTATCTAGTTGTGTATGTAATGGTATAAGCATAAGTGAAATTTTAGTATGAATATTGAAATATTATTGTAGTAAGCTGTATGATATGATATAATCAACACTATGTAAAATGATAATAATACGTGATGCATGAATAATTTTAATAATGTTACGGTAATTTAATGCACGTACATCATTTATTATGGTAGGTACTACATGGCGGTATCCTAGATTTGTTCGTGTTTTATGGTGATGACGTTGTTTGAGAGAGTCCATATGGGGTGGACCTTTCAAACTATGAACGGAAGGTGATCTGGGTTGGTCTAATGGAGATGGGCCTAGCCAAGCTCGGAGATGTGCTGAGCGCATTTGATGAGCGACCACCGAAAGAAGCTTGTCATCGAGGCCATACATGCCAGAGCTGTGGGAGGTTCGACGGACTATTTATGGACGCTATGCAAGATCACGGGAAGCGCACATTGGGGGAATACATGCAAATTGTGATGAACCCTCTAGCGATGATATACCGTCGCCCGATAGTGTATGTGCGTTTCCTGGACAGAGGAGAAACCTCAAGTCCTCGTGCTAGTGGTGGCGCCGCCGTTAAAGCATCCTCTGGGGCATCCAGGAAGACGTTGTTGTGGATGAATTTCAGCCAAACAAAGACATTGGGCAATGGTGGTCCACTCGCATTGACTGCCATGAGCACCTGGAAGTCCTGGAGGGCATATCAACATCCGATGATGATGAGGATGTCGGCATAGATAGCAGTGGAGATGACGAGACAGCTCCCATCGGTGGCATTGTGTTCAGCGATGTGGGTATGTGTCTTCCGGCTCGATGACTGGCGATGTCTTCTGTCGGGACCGGATATGCAAATCCGAAACCCTCGTGTATCTGACACTAGTCGAGATCACGCTAGTGCACCAGTGGAAACATAGATGACATATCATTCCATACATCGAAATAACTAAGAAGAAGCAAATTATTATCGAATGAAGAAAGCGACCTTATAGTCAAGGTTCATACACCAATGCCTCTTGGCTTAAGAAACAAATAAAGCATTGCGGCGGAAATAAAATAACTTGGACCATTCGACATGCCACGGGCAATCGTGCAGGAAAGCGCCTTCCTAGTCGGCGTAGTCTTCATAGTACTCCTCTCTTGATACTCATTACGGTCCTTCCTCGGCAAGCGAACAACGGGGCATAAAGCCGTGAGTACAAAAGCGTACTCAACAAGCCGTAGGAAATGATGCGATATATTCATGCGGCTTGACAAAGGACGATTATATGGTTCATTTGCAGAAAGCAATAACTTGAATTTAAATACAATAAATAGATTGAAGGCAGTTTAAATAAAACAATAATAAATAATCTGATAAATCAATGGTAGACAACATGAACAGAATGATGAGGCATCACCCTACATCATTCGAAACAAGTATCAACCACACAATTCAACAGTATAGCTTGAGACAACAAAACAACAGTGAACTCCCCGTTCACGTCCCAACCATTCCATATTTCAAGAAAATACTCTATACCCCGTGTGAAATCCCCGGGCTTGTCCATGACCGCGGACACGGCTATTCGAATAGTTTACACTCTGTAGAGGTTGTACAGCTTTACCCACAAGACATGATCATCCCTTAATGCCAAGCGCTAAGAACACACTTCCTTTGGTGTGTCGGCAGAGAGATCACTACAAAGCCTTTACAATGCATGTCTAAACCCAATACTGCCCTCTAAGGTTTCGCCCCTCGGGGCCCCCTCTTGAGCCATGTGAGTCTACCCATCCATCTCGGAACCCACATCAACCACTGGCAATACTCAAGTCTGGACATTGCAAATTAATCAGCTAGGTCCGTCCCATACCGGACTTGTGGTTGCAGTTAGGCCAGTTCAATGGCGACAAGATTAAGTCCTTAAATTATCTCGGCAAGACAGCCACATTCTAATGTGCTAAACAACACCCCTTTCTTGCCGATCAATTGCAGAGGAAACATTTTGTTTAACCCAAAACCAATGGCATCCTGCCATGGTACAACAAGTTTACAACATGGTCAATGACCACAATTCAATATCTCATTAAGTCAAGATTAACATTAGCTCACGGTGATATGAATCCCATCGGACAACTAAGCACGGCTAAGCATAGCTACGATAACCCCAATGTTGGTATTACGATTATGTCCAACTAGTAATGTCCCAACCTAAGGTTAACAATGGATACATGGCATTCCAATAAGCAAAGGGGCATACTCAATCAGGTGAATAGCTACTCTCATAAACTAGCATTGATACACAAATAGCATGCAATTGTATAAAACAAAATACTTTTGCAAACATGGGTCCAATATGATTAAAGGTCTACGACTTGCCTTGTTGTTCAAGTGCTGATTCTTGGCCTTCGAAGTCTCTGTTCGCTCCTTCGGGATTCGCGTCTACCGGAAAATAAAGCAACAAAACCAAATAAATACAAAACAGAGGAGAAAATAAGCTCAAAATTTAAAATAAATGGCTCTGGAATGTAGAGCTTGATTTTACAAAAATTTAGAAATTTGAATCGCTCCAATCGGAGTTCGGACGAAGGAGAACGGGCCTTCGGAAGATTTAATTCAGAGAATAATCAAAGAAATTCACAAAGGGTGACACGTGTCAGCACGGGATTGGCTGGAATTTCGGAAATTCGGGAAAATCAGAAAAAGGAAAAATAATTCCCTCGCGAGTGGGTCCCTGCGTCGTGGCACGATCCATGGTAGACCGAGAGCACCTAGGCGACCGGGTGATCTGGCGAGCCGCGGAGCGTGGCATGCCACGCGGCTAGAGGCGAGTGGCGGCTTAGCACACGCTGGCACCGCATAGCGATAGCAACGCGTTGCGAGATTGACCCGCGCAAGATCGGGGCGTTGGCTCTGAATCGGACGCCACGGAATGAAGATCTGGCGGGATGGCGGCTCAATCTGGGCGTCCCACGTGAGTCAGACGGTGAGGTTTGCGGATGGGAAGCAGCGGCGAGGTGGCGGCGCAACTCACCGAGGCGGAGAAACGACACGGATCTGGCGAAGGATGGTCGTTTGGCGGAAGAAGTGGCGGATCCGGAAGAAGGCTTGAGGTGAGTTAGGCGTAACCGGTGGAAGCGGAGGATGGCCGGAGAGGCAAATGGCGGAAGTGCTCGGATGCGTGGCGTGGTTAGCGAGCTCGCGAGGACGTGGATGGGTCTCCGTGACGAGAACAGGCGGTGGGTGCGGAGAAAGTGGCGAACCTCGGGCAAGGGCGGCTGCTTTATAGCCTCGGAGGCGGAAAACTTCGGAAGCAGGGAGGCGTCTTGGCGCAAGGACTCCGGCTAGGGTTTTTCGGCGATCTGGCTGGGCGGCGTGAACAGTGATGGGCGGGAGGATTCGGCCCGAGGAGAGTTTTGAAAAATTAAAACATTTTCCGAATTAGAAAAAATCCCAGAAATTCAAATAAAGGCAAATAAATTCAAATAAATAGCAAATAAATTCAGAAAAATCTCCAAAAATACCAAAAAATTCCTTGAATACAAGGAACCCAACAAAAACTAGAAACCTTTGATTTGATGCTTAGATTAATCTAATTAAATCTTTTCATTATTTAGAAAATTCAAATTAAGCTGTAATTAATTCAAGAAAATGCAAATGGTTCACTTTTGAATTTAAACATTCCAAAACTCAAATTTTGGGATGTTACACTTCCCTTGTGTTGCCAAACAAAGGCAGCTATGGTTGGGTGTTCGATCAAGACACTCTACTGGTAGGGCAACGCTTCCCTACGAAGAGTGCCGCCCAGCAGGAAATTGCGAGATATGTGGTGAACATTAGCCGCACATACCGGATGTACAAGTCCAACCCGGATACGTACATTGTGAAGTGCTTGGATCCTGAGTGTCTTGGTGAGATCCGTGCACAGAAATTCAAGGGCACCGTTAAGCTTCGAGGATACGGTTGGACGAGATCACACTGTATGCTTCTGAGCCATTGCGAACGAAATGTGACGTCCTCATATGTGGCCAGCCTAATTTCTCACTTGGGCACAGCGGACGTGACTGTTTCACCAAAGCTATTGATGGTTGACGTGGTTAACAAGGTGGGATATCCTGTAAGCAATGGTAAGATGTGGCGAGCAAAGAAGAAAGTCATAGAGATGATGTACGGTTTGTACGAAGAGGCGTACAACCTTGTTCCACGGATGCTTCACCAGATTGCTGAAGTTAATCAGGGGACCTACATCAACAAGATGGACAGACCCCACCCTACGAAGGGTCTAAACTGTTTTATCCTAGACCATGTGTTATGGGCATTCAGACATACCATTTTGGGCTTTAAGTACTGCCGGTCAGTGTTGACCGTGGATGGCATGTTCCAGTCTGGCAAGTACAAGGGCACCATACTGATGGTGGTCACCACAGACGCCAACGACCAGCTACTCCTAGTGGCCTATGCGATCATCAAAAGCGAGAACACGAAGAGCTGGTTGTGGTTTCTAACAAATGTCAAGCGGGCAGTTGTCCAAGACTGCCTGAATGTGTGCCTCACCACAGACAGGCATGCTGGGTTAATATCCGCCATCAGCACCATGCAAGGAGGTACACAACCACCGTACCAGTGGAATGACGTTGTCAATCGATGGTGCATGAGGCATCTTGCCACAAACTTGCATAGGTGGTTCCGTAGTAAGGAAATCATAAAGACATTCAAGAGGCTTTACTTGCAGAACCAAAGGTGGAAGTTTGAGGCAATATGGAGAGTATTGGATGAGGAGACATCCAGGCACACGACGAAGCCAGTAGAGGGCTAGATCAACAACTTCTCTCAATGGATGCAATTCCATGCTCCAGAGCTGGAGAAGTGGTCTTTGTTCCATGACACCGACAGTGCAAGGTACGTCATAATGATGACCAACATGTCGAAGGTTTACAACGGTGTTCTGAAGGGGGTTCGATCCTTCTCAATTAGTGTCATCGTAGAGGAGACTTAGAACAAAACTGTTGGATATTTCGTGAATAGAGGAATGAATGCTAGGAGGCACCTGGATGAGGGGAAGCAGTTCTCCGAACGTATGCATGTATACATGGAGAAGAAAATAGAGAAAGCTCGGTCGCACATTGCGCACATCGTAGATGGAGTTAGGTGGAAGTTTAAAGTACGTTTACATGAGAAGTTCATCGATGGCCATTGTAGGGGCTACCGTAAACAAGTGTGCATAATATGCGATGTTGCAATATGCATATGCAACAAACCGAAACTACTGCACAAACTGTGCTCCCATGTATATGCGGTGTGTGCGGTTCTCTGTCAGCCATCTACACCCTACATCTCTTAGTACTTCAGCGCTGACCATCTATTTGGGACATGGAGTTCAGAGTTCAATTCCTATGGCCTGAACATGCATTACATGGAGTTGTGGCCGGACCAAGTGACTTGGTTTCAGAATGACAGTCTGAAGAGGACTGGGCTTGGATGGTGGCAGTTGCAACGAATCTGTAATGACATGGACACAAGTCAGCGCGGAGATGTGCCAGTTCCACGAAGGTGCCGGTTGTGCAGGGGAGTGGGCCATACAGTGAAGAACTGCTCGAATAGGGCAGGCTCATCTAATTGTCTAGAGGAACCTCGGACAATGTACTTTGATGTGTGATTGCAGTAGTAGTATGTAATGTCACGTTATGTAATGTTATATTATGTTATGTTATGTTATGTAATGTCATGTACCTTCATGTTATGTACTATCCTGTTATGTGGGTTGGTGTTATTTGCTAATCTAACTCTTCATTCTATCTAGTTTTTTTGTCTTCTTGTAGGACATGACTGGACACACACAAACTCTTTTTGACCCATCTTGTGATGGCAAGCATCATAACAGAGCCTGATTGACGGGGGACGGTCCATGACTGTTCGTTCTCAGGGGTCCGAAGGACCACTGGCCCTTGGATGCGCGTTACATCTCTTTCCTACGGCGGGCAGGTTTGTTGCCATTGGCATGGATGATGGACATCGGGCGTTGCTTCTCTTTGGACAAGGCTCTACTGTCCACTCTTGTCGATCGTTGGAGGCCAGAGACCTACACGTTCCACTTTCGCTGAGGGGAGATGATTGTCACCTGCAGGATGTTGCCCTCACTACCAGTATGCCTATCAAGGGTAGGTCGATAGTTCCATCACCGAAGTGGCCTAATTGGATGGTCAGCTTGCAGCACAAGTTTGGTCATCCAGTCTTGGAGAACAGTCGAGGGGTTCCACAGTCCTGACTTCGTCGCTACACGATGTCCCCCTATGCACCAGACTATGTAGTGAGGAGTCACCTTGTGGCGTACCTTCTATTTTTGTTCGGCTGGGTATTGTTCCCTTCTATACAGGGAGACTGTGTGTACCTGAGCTTCATCCACATCATCAAGGCATTGGCTGACACTGAATTAGATGTTGTGCCACAGTTTAGCTTTGGATCGGTGGTGCTCTGTGCGACATACAAGGGATTATTCATAGCATGCCTGAAGACAACAGGAGATGTGCCCGTGCTTGCAGTGTGCTACTCTCTCCTTCAAATATGGTCCTAGGAGCACTTTCCTGTCGGGCGGACATACTCAAGGAGCCTATTCACCCTTATTCTTTGGAGGTTCCTTTCTACGGTGATGATGGGGACTCGGTCGACGAGCCTACCATGGGCACATGGTGGACAGTCCAGCCATTTGGGATGGGCTAGGGAGAGGCCTCGTCGAGTCTACATAGAGTTTTATAACTACTTCGAGACCCTACATGAGGACGATATCATATGGCAACCATGGATAGCGTATTTCTTATTGACTACAGCGTCTCATGGATTGTCAGAGTAGTGCAGCTAGGATGTGCACTACTGGCTAACGACATGCCACCTAGTGTTCTGACACATAGTTGAGCCACATTGCCCAAGCCAAGTGATGCATCAGTTCAGACTTCATCAGCAAAGCCCCCCTCTAGTTGGCCCACCACTGCCACAAAAAGTGCATAGGTAAGTGCAATTCGTATTATTAGATTCTACACTATTCTACTAGACTACTGTATGTAATTCAAATTCATAACTTGCGAATTTCTTTCATTGCAGGGCAATCTCGGAAGGGCCAATAGAGCAACGACTAGTGCCACACACAGTTGTCATGGACCACTTCGTGGGAGCAGTCCGCCACAGATCAAGTAGTGGCAAAGAATTGACCATACGACTTGGAGTCGTACGTTACGTACTTGCAGTGTTATGAGCCACGTACGCATGCTAGGCTTACGGAACCTGCTCCTCCGAGGCTTGAGGAGGTCATGCACGCTAACCGATTGGGCCTTGGCCACCCTCTGCACTATGCATCACAGCAAGATGACATGGTACGAGTACAACGTATGTTTTATTCATATTTTTATTTACGTCTAACCAACTTCTCGTGTTGTCCGTGCAGTTTGACTGTGCAAACCGTATTGTCAATGAGGCTTCCGGTGCACTACGACAAGTGAAGCGCAACACTATTACTGGCCTCCTTGGGGTATTACGTTTCATCTTGGATGATGCGAAGGGCATCATCAAGACTGTTACATGTAGCCGTCATAGTGACGTCGCCGTACTAAGCGCTCACAGAGGCGCACAACCCCTCTCTCCTGGGTCGTCGTGACCGAGTGCGGCTGGCAGATGATCTAACTTCGTTCGCTCATCTTCAGCTCATCCTAGACTTCAGGATACACAGGTATGACATATATTTCATTCGAATACTTCATAGTACTTACGCAATGTAATTTTGTTGGCCATGCCATGTACTTTTGCACAACACATAGGGATCGCTCTCTCTGTCATCATCATATGGGCACCACGATGAATCACTCGCTCATCGCCCATATGTACAATTGCCGAGGTGAACACAGACTCGGACTCGAACTCAATGATCGGGACATGCCTCTTACAAGTTCTAGGCGGGTACGTCGTGCGATCGTTTACTGAGATTTCACGGCGGGCGTACACTCCCACGGCATTCACGGTTTGGTCGACCACCTCATCTCTGCAGCGCCACATCAAGTATATTCTCTTTCGTTGAAGTTATTGCGTGCTATGCAATATACCTTTATCTGATGTGCTTAACATTACCGTTCGTATCATGTTCTTCTGTAGGACGCGCGTCGAGATCGAACTCTCCTTCCACAGTCGACAAGTACAACTGCTGAGGTCAACAGACACACCAACGTGGACACCCCCGATCAGGTCTTCCCACTAGAAAAGTTCAGCTTGGGGTATGTTCGCGCCAGCACACTTACTGCAGCACCCACCTCAGCAAACTTGGTTCAGCCATATCTATACCTCGTATTCCATGCATGATTATGGTGTGGGGTCATCATATGTGCGTGCGCTGTGGCAGGTATGTTTGTCCAGTTAAAGTGACTCCCAATGTGGAGCCGTGCTAACACTACATGGACACAGGTTTCTAGGGATGAGTTCTCCTAGTGGGCACAGTACTACACGACAACGTGGCCGACATCGGTAAGTATTTAGTGTATTGTAAGTTACTGGTTGCATTCACTTTTGGTCACGGCAATAACAGTATGTACCAATGCAGCCTCTTGCGTGGGTGGCAGACATGTTGGGCGCCCAACAACTAGGACCCAGCCAGCTTGACGACACCCCTCGTGCAACACAGGACATATAGTACGACTTGCAGAGCACGACTCATGCACCTGACCGGTTCACATTCCTAGAAGACCAAGTCCATTGATCGAAAGCGGTGGATCGAATCGAGTTGAGGTTTCCACAGGTACCGTTCTATTGCTATAATGAAGTTCATAGGTGTGATTCATGTATGTCTTGACCCATTCAGTAGTGGTTTATGAATGATAATTCTTATTACTATGTCCATATAGTATGTTGCTTTTATAATATATGATTTTTGTTTTCTCACATTGGCACGATAAAAGTGATGGTCCATCGATTACACAATTCACGGGAGCGACTTTTTAAGGTTGATTAGACAACTCATGAGCAACATGGAATCGGATTAAAAAAATTCAGCGCTTCACGTCTGAGGATTTCACTATGTTTATGGACTATTTACGTGATTTTCTCGGATTAACAGCTATTTGCAAAAAAATTAAACAAACCGGGCTAGAACAGTAAAATTTTTGAATCGCAGGTATGAGGACTTGAAATCCCCATTTCTAGCACACCCATCCGCTATTTTATTTCCGTACCAAAAAATCCTATGCTTTATTGCATCGAAATCGTGGATTTCTAGCTCTCCTCGTCCGCTGATAATTAGACAACAATTTGTGAGATCATGTGATGAAAATTGGTTGAATGGTGAAATTGGCATTGTAAAGTGACTTTGATTATAGCATGTGTGGTGCTTGTGCATGTGCCATGTTGAGATGATTATTATGCTAGTGATAGCATGATGGATTACCTGATGCAATGCACTGTGGAGTGGTTGCATGGATTGACTTTGAGTCAAGTCGTGGACTTGCTGCGTTTATGAGCCGTCGCATTCAGGTTTATTCATGCATTGCCCAAGCCAAGTGATGCATCGATTCGAGACTTCATCAAGAAAGCCCCCTCTAGTTGGCCCTGCTTGCCACAAAAAGTGCATAGGTAAGTGCAATTCGTATTATTAGATTCTACACTATTCTACTAGACTCATTGTATGTAATTCAAATTCAGTAACTTGCGAATTCTTTCATTGCGAGGCAATCTCGGAAGGGCCAATAGAGCAGCGACTAGTGCCACACACGGTTGTCATGGACCGCCGTGGGAAGCGATCCACGAGATCAAGTAGTGGCAAAGAATTGACCATACGACTTGGAGTCGATGCGTTACGTACTTGCGGTGTTATGAGCCCGCGTCGCATGCTAGGCTTACGGAAACTGCTCCTCCGAGGCTTGAGGAGGTCATGCACGCTAACCGATTGGGCCTTGGCCACCCTACGCACTATGCATCACGGCAAGATGACATAGTGCGAGTACAACGTATGTTTTATTCATATTTTTATTTCACGTCTAACCAACTTCGTGTTGTCCGTGCGGTTTATTTGTGCAAACCGTATTGTCAATGAGGCTTAGGTGCACTACGACAAGTGAAGCGCAACACTATTCTTGGCCTCCTTGGGGTATTACGTTTCATCTTGGATGATGCGATGGGCATCATCAAGACTGTTACATGTAGCCGTCATAGTGACGTCGCCGTACTAAGCGCTCACAGAGGCGCACAACCCCTCTCTCCTAGGTCGTCGTGACCGAGTGCGGCTGGCAGATGATCTAACTTCGTTCGCTCATCTTCAGCTCATCCTAGACTTCAGGATACACAGGTATGACATATATTTCATTCGAATACTTCATAGTACTTACACAATGTAATTTTGTTGGCCATGCCATGTACTTTTGCAGCGCACACATAGGGATCGCTCTCTCCTGTCATCGTCATATGGGCACCACGATGAATCACTCGCTCCGTCGCCCATATGTACAGCTGCCGAGGTGAACACAGACTCGGACTCGAACTCAACTGATCAGGACATGCCTCTTACAAGTTCTAGGCGGGGTACGTCCGTGCCAGTACGTTTACTACAGGATTTCAGCTTCGGGCAGACGTACACTCCCCACGGCATTCACAGTTTCGGTGCAGCCACCTCATCTACGCAGGCGCCACATCAAGTATATTCTCTTTCGTTGAAGTTATTGCGTGCTATGCAATATACCTTTATCTGATGTGCTTAACATTACCGTTCGTATCATGTTCTTCTGTAGGACGCGCGTCGAGATCGAACTCTCCTTCCACAGTCGACAAGTACAACTGCTGAGGTCAACAGACACACCAACGTGGACACCCCCGATCAGGTCTTCCCACTAGAAAAGTTCAGCTTGGGGTATGTTCGCGCCAGCACACTTACTACAGCACCCACCTCAGCAAACTTGGTTCGGCCATATCTATACCTCGTATTCCATGCATGATTATGGTGTGGGGTCATCATATGTGCGTGCGCTGTGGCAGGTATGTTTGTCCAGTTAAAGTGACTCCCAATGTGGAGCCGTGCTAACACTACGTGGACACAGGTTTCTAGGGATGAGTTCTCCTAGTGGGCACAGTACTACACGACAACGTGGCCGACATCGGTAAGTATTTAGTGTATTGTAAGTTACTGGTTGCATTCACTTTTGGTCACGGCAATAACGGATGCGTACCAATCTGACCTCTTCGCGGGTGGCGGAGACATGTTGGGCGCCCAACAACTAGGACCCAGCCAGCTTGACGACACCCCTCGTGCAACACAGGACATATAGTACGACTTGCAGAGCACGACTCATGCACCTGACCGGTTCACATTCCTAGAAGACCAAGTCCGCTGTACGAGAAAGCGGTGACTAAATCAGAGTTGAGGTTTCCACGAAGCGACCAGTTCTATTGCTATAATGAAGTTCATAGGTGTGATTCATGTATGTCTTCGGCCCATTCGTAGTGGTTTATGAATGATAATTCTTATTACTATGTCCATATAGTATGTTGCTTTTATAATATATGATTTTTTGTTTTCTCACATTGGCCTGATAAAAGTGATGGTCCATCAGATTACACAATTCACGGGGAGCAGCTTTGTAAGGTTGATTAGACAACTCATGAGCAACATCTGGAATCGGATTAAAAAAATTTTAGCGCTTCACGTCTGTAGGATTTCACTATGTTTATGGACTATTTACGTGATTTTCTCGGATTAACAGCTATTTGCAAAAAAATTAAACAAACCGGGCTAGAACAGTAAAAATTTTGAATCCAGCGGTATGAGACGCTGGAAATCCCCCATTTCTAGCACACCCATCCCGCTATTTTATTTCCGTACCAAAAAAAATCCTATGCTTTGCGACTGCTCGAAATCGTGGATTTCTAGCTCTCCTCGTCCGCTGATAATTAGACAACAATTTCCTTGCAGTAAGGGAATTTTAAAAAATTATTAGCACTTCCGAACCGTAGAAACTACAAAAACTTTTTTTGCAGCGTTTCGCGTTCGGTGAAATTTGACACATAGGGCTAACTTTCGGAATTTTGTCACAACTGTGGCTATTTTCGAAAAAAAATTATATCCAGAAGGTTACTACAGTAAAAAAAATTCATTTTTTTTACCTGGTAGTGCTGCTACTTCGGAAATATTGCTGAAAACATTAAAAAAAAATTCACAAAACATAAGCTGCTGCACCAGGCAGAACAGCGCGGAGGCCGCTGCACGCCGGTGCAGCACCTCCCGCCCACGATTTCGTCGCAGCAAGGGGCCAGAACCGCTAATCATCCAGAACCGTGGCTATTCTCACAAAAAAAAATTTATTCAAACGAGCCAAAACAGTAAACATTTCTACACTTTCAACTCAAACGCTGCTGGTTGACCTTCGTGATAAGAAGAACGCTGCACGAATCTGTGTTATTTATTTCTGGTCGGTGGTACTCCAGTCCTATTGTTCTTTTAGCTCAATTTCAGCGCATAGCATATGTGGAATTTTGAGATGTGTTCAGAGTTGTAAATGTTTAGATATTGTAAAAGTTGAAAAATTACAAATTCACGGTTGTGCAATGAGATTTATGTGTAGTAGTCACCGAAAACAACAGGAGAAAAATGTAATAATTCATACAAATAGTATTGAAGTGTTCTAACAAAGGGAGTTTGGCCAAATTCCGTATTTTCTTTTCATTCACATTTTTGGAGCCAAAACTTCGTACAAACACTTCCCCAACTACAGTTTTTGGGATCCAGCTCCTATTTTGGAGTTGATCCTTCGATGACTAGGACTAGGAGAAAGGTAAAATTCGTATTCGGAGCAGGGCCAAATAGGCCCTTACGTATTTTCAATTTATTCATCACATTGAATCTGTTTGGGAGAGCTCCAGGTCTCAGCTTCAGCTCAGATCTGACACTTATAGGCTAAAATAAGGTAAATTAAGTTTATATTTTTAGTCTAAAATGTAAACAAAATGATCTACCTAAACACTGTTAATGTATTCACAGCTCCAGCTCCATAAATTTCTAGAGCTAGAAATATCCTGCTCCACCAACTCCATAGATTTTGGTGGAGCTGGAGCTGTCCCAAACACCCCCTTAGTTTTGTGGTCTGCTTGCAGATCTAAACTGGAAATTTGTCAAATGTGGATGAACCATGAGCGTACAACAGATGGTAAGGTGAGATTTATTCTAAGCTTTGCAGAAATTGAGTGCAAACGTTTTTAGACAATTAGGCATTTTCCCTTACGTATTTTCATTCGGTTAATGCTTGATGAAGTGGGCCACGTTCCAGCAATTTCCATACTTGCTGACCAAATGAATTTTCGTGCCGAAGAGGCAAGAGCCGTGGATTGTGAGCAGTATTTCCTTCAGATTATGTGGCAACTGTGGTACTAGGGATGATTAGGGGATAAGTAAGGAGGGGTGGTATCAAGAGAGTAAAAAAGCAAGTAGCATTGTAGAAGAGCTAGAAAAGGCCACAGAGAAAGATGCCACTCCTCTGTTTTGTGTCTCAAAATGCACGAATATACTTTTGTACATTTGATTCAGTAAGTTGCAGACTTTCAGGAGGTGAAGGCTTCTGTTTTTTATTGATTAATTTTGCTTACTAATAATGATGATCCCTTTGTTTTGTTCTGTTGGTTGCTTTCTTCCCACACCATTTTTTCTTTGTTTTATTTACCTTTGCTATATCCCTCCAAGTTCAGTGTCTGTATCGGACATGCTAACTAATTTTTTTTGTTCTATACTTTTTAGCATGGTTGAGGGCTCGAAGCAGAGGTGGATATGATGCTACCTTATAGCCATTGCATATTTAAGAGGCTAATGTAAGCTTTCTTCTTTGTCTTTGTCTTTTTCGGTTGATGTTTGTTTCAGGATAGTATCACGAACGCTTTTCTATATGACAGAACTGACAACAGGGAAAAAAGCTTCCTGCTACTGGCACTTGAATTTCATATGGGCAAGCATAATCCACCATATCTTATACTAATTTTCATATGGTGTGATAATTAAGGTGGTGCACGAATTGCCTATTGCCTGAGAGCCCATGGCTTATTAAATCCTCTACATCATTTTTTTGCGTTACGAATTGTAGGTATGTGTTTCAGTTGTGCTTGTTCTATACGAATTCCCCTTTGCAGATGCCTTGTTTGTTCTCTCGTGTATTCTCAATTATCTGTTTTATTTCCTGGATTTTCAGATCACGTACTTACTAAAAATCTTTTTGCTAACACATCATGGATCGGATATTAGTCACGGTATGCATTCATCACATTCGAGCTGGCCCCCTTTGCAATTCAATATCTACTGTAAGCGCTAATCTTATCACCTCTTTTTTTTTTTTTTTTTTGAAGGAGAAGCAACAACAGGGGAGGCCCCCGTGCGTGTGAGAACCAGCGTTCGAACGCTGGCCGGTCGAGCGAGTCCTACGCTCGCTCGCCAACCGGGCACAGCCCGGCTCTCATCTTATCACCTCTTTGATGAGTATTGAACGGGTGATGAGTTGAAATATGAGCATCTAAACTGAAAATATTTTTTGTTGCAGTCAAATGTTGTTGCTATTACTACAAGTGTATCTTAACTGAAAAATATTTTATGTTGCAGTCGAGCTCTAGCATGCTATATAGGCCGTGGTAGAAGAACGGAATTGGCATTTGCATTAATAGTTGCTTGGTGTTTTTCTGCTCTGGTTCGTCTTTTCGCAATAGTTTTGAGTCTTCTTCCATGATTGTTTATCCTATCTGATTGCTTTGCAGAGAGTTAATAAGCTATTTTAGCCTCATTCTCCAAGATTATCCAATTAGTTCGGTTGTTAATTGAGGTATGGATTACCAGTTCATTAGAGGATGTACAATGCTTGTGTTTTTTTTCTTCTAATGAGCACTGTGCTATATATGTCATGTTGATGCTATCAATCCAAACCGACTTAAGCAATTGTTGATGTTGCAGAGAGCGCGAGGCGTCATATTGATGATAAACTACATGACCCCAATGATAAGCTCATCATCTTCGTTAGTAATTCTATGTAAGAAATCATCTGATCAATACACTTTAGTATTGGCTAAATTTCTCTGGTGGCAGAGCCAAGGGCGCAGTCTAGAATATTGTTTGTAAAGATGTTCTAACATCCTAGATGCTTATGTATTTTATATGTAGTAATGTTGCACAACAAAAAAATGTCCATTACTTAAATGTGTACATCTATGTTCGGTTTAATATAATTGTGTTCATATATGTTTCGCTTTATTTGTTAAAGATAAAATTGATGTTCATGGTATAATTTAAAATCATATTTTACTAATATATATTATCCTTTTTTAGTACTCCGTTGTTACACATGTACATCTTACTGGTTATTTCATGAATGATGAGTAAGCACGTCGTAGGTAATTTACTCGTTTATCTTGTGGAGTAGTGTAGTTGTTGGAATGTAGTACTCGTGTCTTAGTTTGACCCGGCGATTATATGATTTTGAGGGGAAGACAGAAGGAAACACGTGGTCAATTGGTCATGAAGAAACGAAGTTGCCGAAGCCACGGCCGCTGTCACCTCAGCAACTGTACAAGAAATACGCTGTGGCGTATATGAGAAAAGTATGCTCGGTATGATTTTGCGAAGTGTTTTGACTTTTTGTTATCGATCGGGAGACTATTAATAAAGTCCTGCTTTACGCTTGTTAAGAAAATTGACCAGAACACAATAGATGTTATTCATGTTTTTTTAAGCACCGGTGTGGTTCATTTTAAAATCGAATGAGAAAATGGGAGAGCGTGATTCATTTTGCCAAACTAAACAACATCACGGCCTTGACACATTAGTTACTTCTGGAGGTCGTGACCAGATCAGCTGGCAGGTATACAATGCTATTAAAAAATTGTTTTTCCATATATCGATGCTTTTTCCCTCTAAAAATTAATATGATAAAAATATGTTTTTGAAACACCATGGATATAATATTTTAAAAAGCGGGCCTAAGAGCAGCTCCAATAGAGTCTCTATCCGGTTACTCATCGGAGGAAATGAGGAATCTCGCGCTACTGTTCAACCAAAGTGGTGCTCCAACAGCTTCCTCATCCCGTGTTCTATTTTTGGGGAGAGGAGCTCCCTTCCCTATCCCTTCCGCATCGGCTCGCCAACCACCGGCCACTCCGTCCCGCGCCCACGAGGAACGCCGAGGGGGCCAACGCGCTGGAGGTTGGGTCCATCCCGCGCCGCTCCATCCTGCGCGGAAGAGGCCCAGGAGACTTCGCCCTCGACCTGGTTTGCATCGCCGTCGCCCCCGTCGTCGTCGACTCGGTCGCCGCTCCATCCCGCGCGGAAGAGGCCCACGAGACTCTTGTCGTCCCCTCCTCCTCCCCTCCCGATCAGCGGGCCAGATTCCCTTCCCTCGAGATCCGGTAGCGGTAGAGGCGCCTAAGGCGACGATCGCTGCGTGGCGAGGAGGCATGGGGCTCTGGACACGCTCCTCAGCTGCTCGAAGGTTCCCCTCTAGTGTCTCCTTCTTTACCCGATCTTCTTTTTCCTTTTTTGATTCAGAGATGCTGGTAGAAATCCCACCTTTTGTGGTCCAAACGCCGTGTGTTTCGATTTGAGTGGGACTACGAGTTTTTTCTTCTTGTGGGTTTGGATCGAGCTTCCCTGCTGTGAGATGGCGTGGTTGGGTTGTGTGTTGTGTGCAGTTAGATCCAGGCTAGAGCAAGCTAATATAGAGCATACGCATTCTAAGGTTGCCTTTCGTATGCCAACATTATTAGATTTTTTATTTAGTATCTCTCAAGCCTAAAGTGCATTATCTTGAACTCTATGTTGTTATCAAGGAGCGTGCTTTCAAGAGCATTTACAATTGTTTGCAATCTCGAGCCAGTTAGGGTCGAAATTTCTTTACCCTGGCTTTATGGAGTCTGGAGATGTTCAAACTTCCTATGTGACAAGAAATGTTTGGATGGAGAATTTTAGGGTTCATTTGTTACAGTAAAAGACTGCCCTTTTAATTTTTCAAGGCTTAGTTTGTTGTTACGCCCTAAAAAACGATTATCTTTGTCAGAGGTCGTTGTTCGGAAGAGCATAATTGCAAGTTAAGGTGATCAAATTCATATTGATGAATTAGCTTTAAACCTGCATTGAGGCAGCTGGTGCATATGAGATCAAAATTTGTTACCATTTTACTTTGTTCTTTCTTGATAACAAAGTTTTAGAAGTGTCAATATTATCTTGAGTCAATTCCACTAGTTTTAAATTAGATGATGTGTACGCTATATACCGTTTTGGTATCTTGAAGCATGACATGTCAAAATTTTACTCATGGCGATAACCCAAGAACATTTTACATTTCATCTTGTTTTTAAGCGAGAGATGGAACTATCCTGGTTGGGCTCTGAGAATCTTTGGGAAGACATCTCTAGTCAATGCAATCATTTGTAAATTACACAACTTAAGCTATATTATTCATTTTTCGTGTTGTTTGATTTTAATTCATGGATGTATCACCACTTCTTTATGGATTCGGACTAATATTTTGGTTATCAAAGTTATATGAACTACAAATGTTCATCTGCTTTGAAACCAGTAGCCTTAATATGCGGAAAGTCACCAAGGAAATGTCACAATTAAACTTTGGGATCTTGGAGGCAACGCATGATTCCGGACCATGTGGGAGCGCTATTGCCGTGGAGTTTCTGCTATTCTGTAATTCCTGTACTTCTCAGAGATTTCATATGGTGCATTTTGTGTTTTCAGAGGTGCTCTTTCTTCTGTGTTTTCAGGGGACTGGAATTTTTAAAGGACCGTGAAGTTTGCTGTTACATGATCTGTTGCAAGGACTCAGTGAACATAGATGTTCTCATCGATTGGCTTATCAATCACTCTAGGACAGCAAAGTAGGATTGTTGTGCGTTTGTATCTCTAGATACGTGCTGAGTTATTTTGTATGTCTGCAGTTTCATGATCCAGAAGTTAAAATGTGACCACCTTGTAATCTATGAATATCTCTTAGGTGATGTTTGGGGGCTTGTCCTTCACTGTCTCCGAGCTTTGTCTGCTCTGAATAACATTTCTCACTGCTTGTCAGCCGGCCGCTTCTCTGGTTAAGACCTGTTAATATCTTTGTAATGTTGTTTCTTAACTTGAGAAACTTTATTGGTGGCGGAATAAAAATTATGGATATCTTCTATATGAACGACTGTATACACAAGAACAAATATAGCCGTTATAATATAGTCGTTATGCTAGCCGTTATAATAAATTTCAAATTTTAAATTCCCATAATTAAAAATAATCAGTCAAATTTGGTCCGATAAAAATTAAACGTAATTCATATGGCGGTTATGAAATATTATTATAATATAGGAGGGAGAAAATAGAGAGTGAGATTTGAGGAATGCTGTTGGAGAGGGAAGAGATATAGGGAAGGAATCTTTTTAGGGAATTCTGTATATGAGGATATAGGGATCCAGATTTAGGGAATGCTGTTGGAGATGGTCTATAAGGTAATCTGATCAAGCTCACTGACGTTGGGCCTGAAGGTGGCCCGTCCGGGACTTCGCACACCGCTACTGTCTATAAACACTGCTGTTGGCACTCATTTTATGTGGTTCCAGAGTCTTGAATCCCGCAAATTGGTTCGAAAGTACAGAGAATTATGAATTACTAGTAAGGTGTCCGGGTGTTGCAACGGAATATAATTATTATGGTACAACTGTAACTGAATATAATTATTATGTACTACAAATCAAAACTTTAGTAGGCATGACAAAGCAATAGTATATTTCCTCTATTCTGAGTTCTCAACTACAAAATTATTATCACATTAGCAAAATAAAAAGACTAAAATTTCCCCCCTTGCAATAACAAGAGCAAAGGAAGCATATATGACACACAGCTGATAAGAGCAAAGTTTTATCAGGTCTAGAGCCCAAATGTCCAAGAAACAACAAACATTTGAAAAAGACGTTTTGCTTGTCCATATTCAAGAACCAAACAAGGAGACCAATCAGAACAAGTACTCGAACTCACACACCACTAATTTATTCATCCAATTCAAAGGTCTGCTTCTTACCAACAGTTCAGATTGAGAAGAGAACATATTAAGCATCGCCACATTTACACTTGCACCTACATATGTTTAGAAGAATTGCATGGATCCTTCTTGATATATAAATTAGCATCAAGCTTCATGCTGCTACTTCCTTACATATCGTTAAAATAATAGTGGACATTGCAGGGTAATTTTGCATTCTCAGATCAATTGTAGCACTGATGATACTATGCTCTGTCATCATTCTTTACTAGTTATGTGCCCGTGCGTTGCAACGGAAACTCAATTTGCGATAAAAAGTTTATTTGCAAAGAGCACTAACAATGGCAAAGGTGGGTAACTAAAAAGCAGTGACAAAGATGGGTAATTTTGATGAAGTGACGCAGGAAGAAACTCTTCTTTATATAGTAGAGATTAATGCATACGCTGACATGTGACATCAACTCTTTGCACTTGACTGCAGAAAGACTGTAAAAATGTTTTGCTCCTGCATGTTTAGTTTCTAATTTCCTGATCATCATCTTCAACTCTTTGCACTAGATCTAATACATTTTACTATGCCTCATGCATGTTTTATTCCACAGGAAACATCTAAATGAAATTGGCATATGAACAATCAATCTACAGATAGCAGTAATCACTCGTGAACAATTTACTTAAAATTTCCTCTTTCTTCACAAACTAAAATTCTCAATGAAAGTACTACTTTTCAGTACCCGACCTGTTCATCCGTGGTAAAAAATTAAAAGAGCAAGTATAACCTTAGAATTATAGTAGCTAGCGCAAGGGTCAGATCCTCGGGGAAGCAGCAGCATTAGGAAGCGGCCTCATGAAAGGGAGGCTTGTAATATAACTTTCTATAGAAGGGAAATTTTTGAGAGAGATATATAACAGATTCAGATGCAATGACTAGTTGATTTTAAGACCCTTTTCTATCTATATATTATACAAGTTGGTAGAAAACACCAGTTATAAGGGAGGCCTCATGTATGTAATGTAATAACTGGGAAAGAATGTGTCGCATTTTAGCACCTTTCTCCATTGATTATATATATACACATATATACATATACATATATACATACAAGTGTTTGTGTATACATACATACATACATAGGTGTGTGTGTATATTGATGCATACAGGTCTTTGTTAAGGAGATAAACTGGCTTGCAGAAGCACAAAGGAAATATGGCTGCCAGGCAAAAAATATTGTTTTTACTTCTTACTCCTTGACCAAAAAGCTATAGTCAATAGACTATATGTAAAATGAAATGTTTGTGATTTGAAGATGATGTATCTCTCTATTTGTAACGAAATACTGTAATCTATAAGCTGCTTGGTTTGTGACATTTAGCTACATTTGTTCTATTGCTGCACCAAATTTATAGTGTGGACAAAATTCGCTCTCAATGTATCCAAATACAACTCATTAATTAGAGAAAGATTTAAGATGAATTATATACTTCCTAGCAGTGTGGTCACTATCACTGGAGGATCTAAAAGTTTGTAGAAGGTCCTAAAAGCAAGGCAGTTTCTTTCTTGTCTCATGAAAATCACTTGGAAAAAGATTTGTTAAATGCATAATCATTGAGAATACTTATTATATATCGTAGGTGGCTTTGTTCCTTGTAGGTAGTTTAAGAATTCAACACAAGGAATGTAGAACTTGACAGTGCCACAAGCCACTCAGCAGTAGCATCTCCAGCACAGGATTACAGGAGATTTTGGGGGGCTCCGTTGTAACAAAAGTTATTAAAAGGATGCTAGCTTGTCTTCTCACAAGACTACTCCATCAAGACCAGTGATGAAGAAAGATGATGTCATGTTTGTTTCCTTCCTTGAAGGGATCTGGTGACCTTCTCTTGCTTTTTTTTCATAAGAACAAAATAATGTTATGTTCTATTATTATGCAAATGGGAAAAAGGAGTTAATGGATGTGAAACCTAATGACCAAGAGAAATGAAAAATGATACTATTTTAAGGAGCAAAGGCATTTTCATCATAGGTGTAAAATATATGAAACTGTCAATATACTACAAGAAGAAAATGACGAGGAAGAAGTGGTACGAGATGTTGATGGCAAGCCTTAGTTGGGTTTCAGAACAGCACCATCGAGTCTAGAGCAGGAGAAGAGTCGAGAACAATTACTGTATAGTTCAGCCCAGAATTTTTTTTAAATAATATTATTTTAATTCGAAATTGCGACATTAATACTCGCATTAAAAAAATTGTAGAAATATTACCCGGTCGCCAAACCGTTTGGCGATAATAGGGTAGTCGCCAAACGGCTTGGCGATAATAGGGTAGTCGCCAAACCGTTTGGCGATAATAGGGTAGTCGCCACACCAGTTGGCGACAACTTCCTAATCTCGCGTGTTGAACCGTTAATAGCCAGGTCAGGCAGTTGTCGCCACACCGTTCGGCGACTACTATATAGTCGCCGAACCGTTTGGCGACCACTAGTAGTCGCCAAACGGTTTGGCGACCACTAGTAGTCGTTGAACTGTTTGGCGATAATACTGTACATATTTTTATTTTTTGGGTAAATTTAGTTTTGAACTGTTTGTGCAATAATTGTTATATTAAACCGGAAAGAACTAAAAAAAACTCTTGTCATGTAATAAACGGAAGAATTATTTTAGTTCGTTAGTGATACGCATCTCACTTGCGTATTTTCATAGCCCCGCGGGATAGGCCAGACACGGTCTAAAAAATACGGAATAAATGAAGGCCGGCTTACGCAGTGCGGGCTACCACTTACGTATGGGCGAGATAGCCGGGCGTTGCTCCAAAGATTTTGTTGCGAAAATCGGAAAAGGCATCGACGGCTCTGAAACCACGGAAATCGTGGGCACTAAGGGGTTTTTGTTGCCCATGAGGTGAGGCCGACACGGTCCAAAAAATCTGAAAAAAAAAATCAAGGGTGGCCTCACGCAATGCGGGCTACCACTTACGTATGGCGAGATAGCGACGTTGCCCGGCCATTTGTTGCGAAAATCGGAAAAGGCACTCGCGGGTAGAATCAACGAGCACGTATAAAAATTAAATTGGACAACCACGACGTCGAAAAATTTTGAAATTTTTTATGGAGGTTTGTGATAAATCAGTGATATTACCATAAAAATTTCAAATAATTTGAAGATTTGAACAATATTTTTAAATTCAAACAATAAAATTTGATTGTTATGAACATTTAAAATTTAATTTTATTGTTATGAACATCATAGACAGGAATTTTCAAAATTTTATGGTCGACAACAACTCATGTTATGAACACTTAAATTATTTGTTGAACATATATAAGGGCACATACAAGAAAGTTCGAGATGAGAAAATAAGCAATAGATTAGATTATATTACAAGGGCATTACAAGAGGATTGAAATTGCTTGATTTAACTAACTAACGTAAAGCACTGTTCATCATGGTGGAACAAATGATCGTTCCGCCTATCGAGTACAGCGAATGATGTAAGACATTTTACGCATATTACCCGAGTGTTAATTTTGTGTTTTGTTATCGGACACCGCTCGATCCCTACTATGAAAGAACTCCATGGGGATCCGCGATGCTCCCAACATGCGCCGATTGGGTGGCCTATGCCGTGCGTCTCGGGTGTGTAACATTTAAATTTTTTTCTTTTTATGTGGATTTCGCCCTCCCATATGGGCATGTCATCCCTATTCGGCGTCCCTATGTTAATACCACGGGTTCGGTTGGTCTGCAAGAGCGTCAAGGATGTGTTGCGTCTTTGCGGACCTCGGCCATTTGCTTCCCTTGTCCCTTCTTCTTGAGAGGAGAACCCTCTTGCACCTCACGGTGTGTTGTCCGTTAAGCGGAGACATGCGAGACGCCTTTGCTGCTTTCGCTCGCACTCCACTATATGGTGCAGGAGGTGTGTGTTGGGCTTATCCTTGGACAACCGGAGCGTGCCTGCGATCAATGCAGTATGCCGCGCTGGTCGTTGAAGAACACCGTAGGCGTGCTCGGTCCGCTTTTCGGGCGGTAGTGGCACCACGGAGATGGTTGCTCCCCAGTTATCCCATGCAGAAGCATGAGATGTGGGTGGTGCGTCTTGGGTCCACCCGGTTGAAATACCAAAGACCGTTCATCCTCGGCCAAGAAGGCACGGTAGAATCTCCGATCCGCTAGATCACCGTGGCGGTATCAACCATCGCCTCCGTGCCATGTACGCAAGCGTCGGGCTTCGGGTGCCCCGAGGAGGTTTCTCCTTTGACTTGAGCACATTCGCAAGTGTCCTTTTGAACTCACGTGGTGCGATGAATGTTTTAGAACTACTAATTTGTGAGTTTAACAAGAGTATGACGCATGAAACTCACCGATTGGTTGGCCCCTTGCACACCGGCCCGTCGCTCTGGTCGATCTAGAAAAGGGACATATCCTGGCGGCCTCTCCCACCGGGTGAAGTTCTCGGGCGAAGCGGGGTAGGCGTCGTGGCAGTTGTAGAGAAATTCGTAGTCACGTCGTTCCGGCCCGTCGATCCATTGGAAGAAGCAACACCGGTCCTTGTGCTGTGAAAAGAAAGAACGATGCATGAGTGGTGGTGAGGGGTTACTCCACACAATTACAGCACTTGTCCATTTTGATGGCGTGGCATCCTCCTGTGAAAGTCGCACGACTTGTCACCCATCATCAAAGCCGCGACTGTCACTGCCACCTCTCGAAGGCTGACGACCTATCACCCTCTGTCGAAGGTCAGACGACCGCCACCCTCTCCGAAAGCTGCCCCGACGAACCGCGTGTTGTCGCTTTGATCCAGCGGGATGCGGCGTGTTGTCGTTTCAGTTTCAAAAGCGGGTGCAGCGTGTTGTCGTCTCGGCCGAAAGGCGTGGTGCGTAGTCTTGTCGTTTAGTCGAGTAGTTTTACAAGCCAAGAAAAGGCTTAAGTATTTCTAAAGCCGCATATTTGTGAACGTTTAGGGCTCTTGCTTTAGTAGGATTCAGATATTCTTTTAGGGCTTGATCCGCACATAAAACTGAACTAACTAAGCCTATTCATGCGGTCTTTAGAATTACTCGTGTAAATCTGAGATGTTGGTGTGACTACCTTTGGAACCCAGGTTTGGATGACCATATCACACGAAAATATTCTAATTAAAGGTGCTTAACCTTGTAAAATACGGATACATGAAGATATGATATCTGAAACCACTTGAAAGACATCCGTTACCAACTCGCCCTTCTACGAAATGAACTACTTCAAGAATAGAGCATAATACAAAACGATAGCCACATACACAAGCTTCTCTAACCATTTCATATGATCTAAAATGTGCTCCATCTTGAACATCGGCATGTTGACCTCTGCTCAAGTATAGGGTCCATCCTCTCCTCCATAGAAGGCTAGTGCATCCTTTGTGGTACAATGGTTGTCTACGGCTCCCTCGTGGTGTCCATGGTGTCCACCATGGAAATATTGGCACCTGCGTCTCACGTGATGAGGTGAACAAGCTTTGAGCGTCTTGAAGGAATGAGATATCTCGTAACAACTACACAACTCGAATAGAAGAAATAGTGTGCATAAGAAGGAATCAAACTAGCTTTCACTTACGAGAGAAAAAGGGCACTTGTAGAACACTCGCCCATTATTTTCCTCGGTGTTGGAGTACAACACATTAGCTTGCACGTGGCGCTTAGGACAATCGACCGCCTTGCATTGGCAAGTGCACGAGCCTCCGATTTCGAGGTCGCCGTTTGAGACATATTCTTTTGAGGCAAGGAACGGATGAAGACGAGGATATGTGGTAGCGGAGGTGGTATGAAAGCTCTTCGTTTTGTTGAAGGATTGCGGGGTTAGGGAAGAATGTTCAACGAGCGAGGTGCTTCGGCTCTCCCCTCGGAGAGTCCTCTTATATCCACGCCCCCTCCGCATCAGACGCCCCGTGCCCCCGCCCGATCCACCTATGACGGGCACGTCTCCCCCTTTACACGGGGATGTGGCCGGGCACCCCGCAGCACGAACGAGGCTAAAATTGTTTAGATTAATAGAATTAATCTAAACATCAATTTGTTGTTTGATCATATGTGAATAGTATTCATTTGTTAATAAACATTGCATAAGATTTTGTTTGATGTATATGTGAATAGATTTCGCGGTCTGAGAAAGCTGATAGCAGCGTGCTGTGGCCTCGCCCGAGAAAGCTGTTGTGTGCAGCGTGTTGTCGAATCGATCAGAAAAAGTGGGATGCAGCGTGTCATGTCGCATTGATATCGGAAAGGTAAAAAAGGCGTGAACAGCACTATTAACATTGTAAAACAGTATGAACAAAGTAACAAAGCGAGAACAACACTCTAAACAATGTAGAATAGTACAAAGTAAGAACAAAAATAGGACAACAGCCTATCAGCGAGTCCCTAGTCGGCCGCACCCCCTCGACGACCCTCTTCGACCTCGTCTTTGAGGCGGTGCATCGTCAAGAGGGCGAGGTGAAGCTCTGCGATGGCCTCGCTGCTCTGCGATGGCCCCTTTGGCCGTAGGTCGGAAGAACGCCGTATTTACGCCGTCGGCGGTCTCGGGAGGCAACGTGTACCCTTAGGTACGAAGTTCGGCTGCGTCAAGCGTGTCGGTTCGGTCTGAGGCTGCGTGGCTGCGTGTCGGTCTGAAGCGTCGTGAAGTGTGCACAATCTTGGTCCGCGAAGAAGTCACCTTTCGATGTGGCCCGAGTCGTGGACTGCGAGAGCATCCTCCACCTCAACGTAGCTTGCGTTCGGATAATAGCTTTTAATTGCGATTCGTGATACTAATACTGAAAGCGTAAGTAGCTCGACTTACTGGCGTGGGCACCATGGTGGAACAGCGTCTTTGCCGCCGGTAGGACCCTCCGCACCACGTCGGGGCCGGAGGCAAAGAGTGTGGAAGTCTGACGCCGCCTCCGCTGTAAGGAGAATGCTGTGGGGTGTAGGCGCAGGCGGCGGACCTCGAAGAGGTGCCACGGTCGGTAGCGTCGACGTGTCGACAAGAACCCAGCTCCACGATCCTGGCCAGGCCGCTCACCATGCGTCTCCAGGCCTCTGCAATTCAATACAAAAAGATGACAAAAGGTACAATCATAGCTAAGCATTGTTAAGCATTCAATACAACCCGACATTGATAAAATAGTCCAATGTAACCTCAAATACCTAGCATAGGATAAAATGATACATATTACACAATTCAATACAAATTACATAATTCACTACATAACACTACGGGCATTGCGTTGCCTTGTGCCCGTACTCACCGCACTGAGAACACCTCCTAACAGGGCCACCCACTTCAGATTCATCCATATCATTGCGAATGCACCTAGACTGTGGACGGCCAGCCTGCCCTGGTGCACACCTCCGCATATTTGCATCCGGTAGGCATATGCGCACATCTCTGTTAATGGCAGTGAAATCACCGTGTGCTCGAAAACCACGGAACTCACCGGACCATGTATTGACAGCATGACCCTTCAGGTAGAAAGGGGACACGTATTGCGACGTGTTCATCCCAATTTGCCCGCAAGCTGCGATCACATGCGAGCAAGGAATATGAAGAAGTCTTGGCTTGTTGCAGGTGCATTCACACCATCCAGTGGCCCCTTGGCCTAGGTTAACCTCGTGTGTAATAATCGCTGTGTCGGTTCCCAATCCCCCTTTACACCGGAGAGTCACTTCAAAGCGGTACTCAATCACTCCGAAACTACGCATCATATGCGGTGAGCTTTCTTGATCGTTCCTCCATGTAGGCCATCATCCGCGCCTGATCTGGCGCTTGCAATGTCGTGGCGGAAATCTGACCTCCGATGCCTTTTCTCGAAGTAGCCAACGATGCCGCGCATGCCTTCCAGATAGCCACAAGTGGTAGCGACGCGAGCCTCGATGACCCAATTGTAAACCTCGGCTATGTTCGTTGTCATGACACGAACCTGTTCAAACATATCGATTAGCACAATAACTCTAACTGTTCAATAAATCACGCCTATGTTAATTTAGTATACTAACTTTGGCGCCTCGGTGTCATGGAGCAATGCTCACTTCTCCAACGGCTCCACCTCTATCCGGTCGAAACACTTAATGTTTCTTGACGATCGTCTCCTCATTTGGAGGATCGGCGCTCCAAGGGGTGATAGCCTTTTGGGTGGGCAATCGTTCGGCGTTTGAGTTGCTTCTTTAGCTCTTCAATGCATGCGGTAGTGTGCTTATCCAACTCGGCCAATATCGCGTTGAACTTACGTGTTCGGTTCTCCTTGCATAACCTCTTAAATAGGTTCATCGACTTCTTACTCTTGAGCGCCGGAAAAATTTGCTCCCAAATGTCTCATGCACCACATTACGCATGTCCCGCCATGGAAAAGGCTCATCAAGGTCCTCTGTAGAGTCTTAATTGCGAAATGATACCTTTATGGCGGTCATGGATGATGCACACGTTGGGCGATCACGAACTACCCGAACTTCAAATGTCCGAAAAACCACGGACCACTATCCGGTTCTCACCCTCAACAAATGCAAAGGCCAATGGAAGTATGTGGTTGTTCCCATCAATTGCAATAGCCGTTAGAATCGCCCTTGTATTTCCCGATCAAGAATGTACCATCGGCGACAAAGAATGGACGGCGATGCACTGAATGACGCAATGCAAGGACCCAAAGTGAAAAAAAGCACGACGAAATATCGAGACCCGTTACCATCCGCTTCACTTTCTTCAAAAGCGGTGTATGCGTGCCATGGTTGGTTTCCTTCAAAACATCAAGCACACGAGGTAGGTTACAATCTGAAGCCTCATATGTGCCAAACCTCTTCTCTAATGCCTTTTGCCGCACGCTAGGCCATCGAGTAACTTATCCGGTACTTAAATGTTCTCAACATTGCTTTCGAATATAAGAACACTCAATGTCACGCTTCTCGATGATCTCATTGAACATCACGCTAGCGATTACACCAGCATTCAAGTTGCGGTGTTTCACCAAAACATTTTCTAGTGCGCATGTGTGCCCATCTACTCGTGATGCAATCCAAAATGTCTCGCACTTCGCTTGTATGCATGTACTCGAATTCACATCCTTCGGTTACGCACTTCACTTTGTGTATCTATCTGATGGACAAAACAACTCGAACTCTCTGCTGCGATAGTGCCCACAAATTTCACCGCCAACTTCAACTCGTAATTATTTAAAACTTGATTCACCGAACGGCATTGCTAGCATACTCCCAACGCGAGTCATGCCCCCACGAAACTTCCATATCAGCTTTGTTTTTCCTGTTCCACTCGTCAGGGATGGGTACATCCGTTGCCCCAGTACTACTATGCATTTCATCATCATCTCCTCCCCCTTCCTCATCTTCGTCGTTGTCATCATCACACTCCAACATTTCAGCTTCATCTTGCATCGCCATATGGTCCACCAACTCCAATTGATCAACAAGTTGCTCGATTTCTTCCCTTCATCCGCCCGACCTTCGCGCTTGTTTGCATCCTGTTATCATCCTCCATTGCTACCTCAACCGGCACCACTACGAACTTGTTCATTGTAGCCGACGTCTTGCTTTATGCGTCGCTAATATTCACCTCTTCTCTAGGGCACTTTGCTGACATTACACATTCAAGGCTAGATCCCTTGCACCACATTAACCATTTATGCCACAAGCACGTCCGATCTATTTTCTTCAACTCCCCGAGCCGGGTCACCCTTACTACGCGTGAATACGGCTTGAATGGTAACAGAGTAAACATTTGGATCGGGAAAAATATTTGGTCAACCAAAGCTTTATATCACGGATGCTAACTCTATCGGGGCATAAGTGTTCGCCATTGGATCGCAAAACTGCTCAAATCAACACCATTTTGCCCAATTTTATTTCACCATCGCCATAATATACCCTAAATTTCATCTTTGCATCCGACATTATTGCGACGACATAAACAAAATTGATTTTAGATCACCACTAATATCACTAACAAACAATGTTCAAAAACCGTTAGGCGATAGTAGGCGGAGCCCATTGCCTAGCGCTTAGTTCGCCTAGGCGGAAATCACAAAATGGCATGTTGCAATGAAATGAAGAAGTGAATTCATACCATATTACTAATGAAGCGAACTCTGGCGATCTGCTACTACTCTTGATGTAATTGCTAGTCAGCTAATGCCTAATGAAATTCTCAGATGAAATTCTCAAATGAAATTCTCTGCTACTACTACTATTGATCTACTGCTAGCCAGTCGGCCAAATGAAATTCTCAAATAAAATTCCCCCACCCACGGTCGGCGCCGTGTGCTTGCCCCCCTCCCCCATAATTTTCCTCTGCTGAATGCCCTGTCGCCCACTCGCAAAATATGGCAAGCACAAGCCTCACCTCATAGATCGGGAGCTGCTGGATGCTAGCGGTGCGGGATGCTCGGCGCCCGGCATTGGAGGAGGAGGAAGAACAAGCTCGGATCGAAGTCGGGAAGACAAGCTCGCCCCTCGCCTGGCGGCGCTGGGGGATCTTGATCTTGGCGGTAGGGGAGGCGGGGAGGATCTCGGGACACCGCGGCGGACCACGATCTTCACCGTGAGCACGATCTTTGGCGACCTAGCTTCCCCTTCCCTCTTCCCCCGCACGACCCAGTAACCTAGCTTCCCTCCCCCCTCTCGAGTTTTCGTTTTCCCCTCTTATCCAACCTGGCACCGCCGAGCTCCGCCTTTCTTCGAGCCGCTTTTTCACCGTGAGTCCCTTTGAGCGACCGTCTAATGCCGCTTTTCATTCTCTAATATTTCTAAAATTTAAAATTTCTAATATCTAAAATTTCTAATTTCTAAAATTTCTAATATCTAAAATTTCTAAAATTTTCTAATATCTAAAATTTCTAAATTTTTTTGCACTATAGAAATTAAATAACAAAAATTCAAAAAATTACCTTTTTTTTCCTTTTTTTTCCTCCTTCTTCTTCCTCCCTCCTCTCTCTCTCTCTCTCCCTCTCCTCCTCTCCCGAAAGTCTTGCTCTCTCCTCTCTCCTTGGCGCCTCGCTCTCCCTCTCTCCCTGCGCCCTCCCTCTCCTCCCTCTCTCTCCTCCCCTCCTCTCCCTCTCCTCTCTTCTTCTCAAGACGCTGCTTCTTTCTTTCTTTCTTCTTCTTCTTCATGAGCGAAGCCTTAAGAATGTCATGGCCCGCCAATCCGGCGAAACAGTGTTAGATGTTATTGTCGCCACACCGTTCGGCGACTACTAGTAGTCGCCACACCGCTCGGCGACTTACTTAGTAGTCGCCACACCGATCGGCGACTACTCCTGGCCTCGGTGACAATCGGTCGTCACCGCTTCAAAATGCTTGGGATTAGGATATTGTCGCCAAACCGCTTGGCGACTACCTATTATCGCCAAACGGTTTGGCGGCGGATATTATTTCGCAATTTTTAAATCGTGTATTAATGTCGCAATTTGAAAAAAAATAATATTATTTAAAAAAAATTCGTAAAAGTAAATTCAGAGGACAAAGCATTGATGTATGTCTCTCCACTTGCATCATAGTACTATTAGAGGACATGTAGTTTAAAAATGAACCAAAGTCCACTGGAATTGCCACTATTTGACATCCACCTTTTGCACTTTGGGAAATATAGCTGTTATACCTAAGACAATGTGCAGTGAACAACAAGAAGAAAAAATTTACTTCGAAATGGCTATCACTTAGGCCTTGTTTGGAAAGTCCATTGCTGCCGGGATCCTTGTAGATGGACCGAGATCCCAAAAACACTATTCATCTAAGTATTGTTCACCTAAAATACTATTCATCTAAGCACTGTTCAGCGACTAGTGCTGTTGACCAGGATGCGGTTACTGTTCATTCGGCCAGTGCATCTTTTATTGTTAATTCAAACACTATTCACTAAGCACTATTCATCCAACCAGTTTACTATTTACTGTTCATCCGACCAGTTTGTTGTTTACTAGTGCAACTAGTTTTATTTGTTTATCTCAGAACTATTCATCTAACCTCTTGGCCAGGGGTATTGTTCATCCGACCACCTGTTTGGATTGTATAATCATTCAATCTGTTCTCTTTGTTGTATGATTTTTTAGGGGGAATATCACTTGGTATGATAGCCATTGTTCTACTCTCTTTAGATCTTAACTGGTCTCGAAAGCCATAACGATAGACAAATATTCCACCAAGCCTCTGATTTTTCTGAAGTTGATTTTCCTTTTTGAAAATTGAGAATGGAGTCATATATCACTACTCAGGGCTTCCTGATTTCGTAGAAAATGAAGCTCCCGTATGAGGTTCCTGTTGTTGAAAACGTCAAGATTGGCAATATGACTGACATTGAGGTGAATGTTAAGGCAAGGAACATCCACATACAGGGTCTTAGCAATAGTAAGTACGACAGGATCTCTAACCTACAATCTGCTCACTAAATCTAACTGACCCTCGATGCTTACCATGAAGGCACCACCCAGATTAAGATGGTGAGATAGGATCAATACAAGCATAATAACAATAAATTTGAACAACACGCTGGTGATACCCTTGATAATTAATTGATTGGTCATTTCACAAAGATTTTGAGCTATCTCCGTGTAAGTCACAATCGATGGCCTTGGTCACCTATCTCATTGGATCATGTTCTAAGACTTTAGTTGGTTTCTCCTTTTCTGCCCTATGCAAAAGCGATGAATAGCTAGAAAAATTTCTAGAAAATGAGCTTACTCTTTTAGCATAAAAATTCTCTTATACAAACAAGAGAATGAGGGAGAGGAAGAGGAAGAGAGGTGGCACGATCACCCACTTCGAGTGTGGTGGCCCCAACTCATTCGAGTGAATTGCCCTTAGCTAGAGAAAGGCAAAAACGACTCTAGCAGTTCAAGAAAGAATGACTACACCAACAAGAACCACAACAAAAAGCCTCCAGCTTGCTACTCGAAGAACAGGAAGCTCTTCCACCGCGTCCTCACTGCACTCGACCACATCAGCCTCTCTGACATGGAGACTTAGAGCGATAAGGGTGAGGATGATCAGCAAGAGAAGAACAAAGGCGGCGATGACTTCACCGGGATGTGTTTCATGGCTGACGCCAATGGCATCAGCTACTCCGAGCTCTATAATGACTCGGACGAGGTACTTTCCTACAACCAATTCAACGAAGTTTTCTGTAAGTTAGTAAAATTTCATGCTAGAGCTAGAGCAAGGAGTACGGACCTGATGACTTACTTAGATCTTCTTTCTCCTAAGACTCTGATGATTGTATTCTTTGTGATGCTTTGCTTATGGAGATTGTGAACCTAAGGACCATATATGATAGTGTGCTTTTTGAGTTTGAGAGTCTTTGGTTGAAGAATGCTAGCACTAGTCCTATCGATACTCTCACACTAGCACATCTTATGAAAATTGTTCAAAACTACTATCTAAAATTGATGCTATGAGAACTCACCTTAGAAAACTATCTGCTAGAAATAATGAACTTGAACTGCAAACTTCTAAGGACTTAGTCAGCTCAAGTGAGGGTTGTAGGCAACTAAAACTTGACAATGAAACTTTAAATATCAAGTGTGTTGAACATGCAAAGAACTTACTAGCTAAGTCACAAAAAAGTTGCTTGCGATGAGCTGAGATTGACGAGTACTTAGATAAAATCCAAGTTAAGCTTAAAAAAGAAGCTAGAGGCCCAAACTCTTAGGATTAGAAATGCCCTATGCGTATCTTGTGAGGCGCTCAAGATTGATGTAGCTATGCTTAAGGAGAAAAATGCACATGCTTGTCATTCTTCCTTGCATGGCTCTTCTTCGTCTTCTTCCCCACATTCTTCTTGTGCCTCTCTCTTCCAGGAGTGTGAGTACCTCATGAGCGCTCTTAAGAAGTTTGTAGGAAGCAAAAAGAAACTCAATCTCATCCTAGACCAGTCCAAGATTAGTAGATTCAATCAAGGTCTAGGTTTGACTACTTGGAGCATGCTTAGACGCATACTCCCACCATTGTGCATGGCTCCAAGAGTATAGAGATCGTGGTAGGGTGACCAAAAGTGGCTTAGTATGGTTCATTTTGCACAAAGCAAATTTTATTAAACATTACATGTAATAATTTTTGTAAAGCAGTTTTGTCAATTATTTGTAACATTTGAATTTATGTATATCTCTAGTGAAGGTTCTATCCACCAATCACTAGCTAAGAGGCTATAACCGCCACAATTTAAAATGATCAGGGTTCCATCCACCCCATGGCTCCCACCGCCAAAGGCACACCCGAAAGTTCCATCCACTCCCGGATTCCCAAAACTCATTTTTAAAAAGAAAACATAAGACTACCAATGTGAAAGCATACTTCTTCGCCTTTGACCGTAGGCACGGCTATTCAAATAGTTTATTAATACTCTGCAGAGATTGTACACTTTACCCACAATATATGATCGACTCTTGGTGCCATGCAATTAACACACTTCCTTTGGTGTGTCGGCAGAGAGATCATGACAAGGCCTTTACAATGTATACATCAAACCCAGCTCACCCGCTGAGGTTTCACCGCTTTTAGGGTTCCATCCACCCAGTACAGAAGCCCCCTCTTGCACCGTGTGGGAACATACGACTTGCCTCCATCCGGCACCCACATTCCACCATCTGGTGAGTCTAAGTTAGGTTTCTACAAATTATTCAGCTATGTCATGCCCATTTTGACATGTGGTTGTACTGTTGTGCTTAGTTTGGACAATCATAAGCGTCGGTCCTTAAATTGATTAGGGCGGCTTTCACAAACCAAAACCAGTGCTCCATCCGCACCTGCCTGACAAACCATTCCGCCCCAATCTAAACCATTTTTATTTTATTTTTACAATCACAGTAGCAATCACCTTGCTACAACTTTGATAAAACATGTTTCAACAACATTTAGAATTTAACCCGCTATAGACATTTTAATCAACATCAATCCTAAGCACAGTCTAACGTACTAAAGAAAGTTAATCACATGATATATGATTTCATGATTAAATTTTAAGGTTACAAAGGTATGGTAATCAAACAGCAAAGATGTCATTTCGAAATGGGTATAATTAACATCCTACATTTTAACATCATCATTTTATATAAATAGCCATGCATGTTGCAAACATTTTATAAAAATAGTTATAAACAATGGGATCAACGTGCGTAAAGGAGACTTGCCTTCATCGACGAAGTGCGCTGAGCTGTTCTGAAGGTCTTCTCCTTCGTCGGCGACGACAACGGCTTCTTCGACTACGCGCAAAACGAAGCACGAAATGAATAAAAAAAAAATAAACAGAAACTAAAAATTATAATAAAAATACTAGTAGATAGAGGATGAATTTATATGAATTTAGAAATTTGAATCACTCGATTCGGAGTTACGACGGAGGAGAAACAATTGATTGAATTCTGTCGGATTGAAAAATAGAAAAACAGGAATATTCCTTTGGCATCTTTTCTTTTTCTCCAATTTCTGATTTATCTTGAGTCTCTTGCAAGTGGACCCTACACGTCATTGTCTCAGTGCTTCTTCTCGAAATGCTAGGAACAGAGAGGAAGACAAGAAGGAGCGGCGTCGTGAGGGGAACTTCTTGGCGTGCATGGCGGCGGAGGGTAGTGGCAAGGCTTGGTGAGGCGGCGACCGTGGTGACGCCAGCGATGGCGCATAAATGGCGGCGTCGACGAGGCACATGGGGCGTCGAGGGCGGCAGGGTGGCGGTGGCGGCGAAACGCTGGCCGGGCAAAAAGGCCAGAACGGCGGCAAGGTGAGGCGTGAGGCAAAAAAAGCGGTGACACGACGCCAAAAACACCCAAAATCGCTATATTTCTCGAAATCGAAAGGAGCACGGAATAGCTAGCATTAAGAGGAGTCTATGGGTGCAAGGAATTGAATTGAATCTTACCTAATCGGGAGAAATCGACGACGAACGGAACGACGACCGACGACGATCAAACTCGAAATTCGGAGTCAATCTGCAACGAAAATCAAATCCGATTGAACGGTTGTGATCACAGAGGCAAGGAGCACAAAGTGACGCGGTTGGTTTACCCGGAAACTCACCGGAACAAAAGATGACTCATCGGTGTCTTTGGAGTGCGCCGGGCGTCGGTTTTCTTGAGTTTTGGAAAGGGAAACGACACTGAATCAACGGAGAAAGGTGAGCACAAGATAGAGGACATCAATACGCAAATTTTAAATGCTCGCACGTCCGGTGAGGTGAAGAAACTCCCGCGATAATGGCCGAATAATGAATTGTCATTAGAGCTTGATTACGGCTATTCCGCTCGGATTAAGGACGAGTAACAGTAGGGGAATGTATCTTCTCATCAATACCTTCGCAATGCTTCAGATCCCATCCGTTTTGGACAATCATGGAGAAAGATATGAGTGATTGAATTTCTTGCTTGCTAAGAGTTGAAACTTGAACATGTGCAGGATTTTTGGGAAGATGAACAGTGCTGAAACAAAAGCGCGCGAGATAAAATAGATAATAAGATCTAAAAATACCAGAAAAGATCCTAAAAATACCAGAGAATAAAATAGAATCCAATAAAATTGGTTTCGCTGATTTTGGATGAATTTTGGAATTTAGATAATTTCGAGACGAATATAATGGATTTGATGAAAGTGCGCGAGAAATAAAATATTAGAGAGATTCTATAAATCTTGGAACAATTCCCAAAAATATTATAGAATATTTGGAACCTAATGCAATAGGTTTTGAGATTTTTGGAGCATTTTGGAACTTGGGTGAAATTTCAAATAAGGATCGGAATTTGAAATTTTGACTTTGCGGAATTAAATGATTGAACTCCAATTTCGGAAGGATGTGAATGCCAGATTAATTAGAACACCGAGGAAAATCAAAATTTTGAATTAATTAATTTTAAAATAAATTTTTGGAACAACTGAAAATCTAGGATGTTACATTTTTTTTTCAAAAGGGGCAATATTTTTTTAACATATGCAACATCTGTTTACTGTGCCATATTTCTACCGTTGTCGAAAGAAAATGCTGCACGCGTTGGAAAAAAATGTTGCATACGTAGAGAAAAAATATTGCAACGTGTCCGAAAATATCGGACGTCCGAGCTAAAGTCATTCTGATTTTGTTTTCTCTCTTTTTTTTTGTACGTGTCAGTTCAGTTCCATAGTGTGATATTGTGATCATTACCATCTTGTTGAAGTTATGTCGCGTAACTTTGTGTCATGTTCTTTTGAGGCTTTCCGGTGGTTTGTCTGCTCTCCATGATTCGTGGATTCCTTGATTCTTCCTTGTGCATTACCCCTTGCAATCAGAAATAGTTGACATTTTAAACATCGGTCTAGAAAACACATCTTTAGTCACTAATTTTTATTATAATATATTTCTAAAATTTAATAAAATTATAATATTATGAAAGTACTTTTCGAGACAAATCTGCAAAGATGATTTTCATGTCTCTAATTTAAATATTTCAAAAGATATTGATAATCAAAACTTAAAAGATTGGTTACATCTATATCCAAAACGATAACTATTTATAATCTAAGGAGTAACTACCCGACCTCGAGAAAGGTTCGTAACCAAGGAAGGTTTGGCGTCCTGGCTGCAAATATCTTTTCAGTTTTTGATTATATGGGTTTACATTGTTTTGACCTTAAAAATCAGCCATCGTAAAAAAAATCAAAGGGGTTTTTTTTAATCAAACTTTTTAGAAAAAAAACAATTTTCACGATAATTGGTTGATATTCCTCGATAATATGTTGATATTCACTGATAATCAGTCGATTTTTCTTGATAATTGATTGACCGATTGAACTCATTTGATGGTTGATTTTTTGAGCGTTTTCACCGATTTTTAACCCTTTACAAAGTATAAATTCTTCTAAATTCTTTATTTTTTTTAGTTAGATCGATTTACCAATTGGTTTTAAATGCTGAGGCTCGATAGTCACGATATTGTTAACCCTGAATTATGGATATCACAACAAAAGATCGTTAAGCAAGGAGAGAAAAACGGTGGGCATACAGACTGATTGTGGGGTCAGGACGTACAAGTTGGGTGGCCCCAAGCATTGTTGGTGCTGCAGATGTTTTTTTTGCGTTTCTGGCTGTCGTCGCGGAAGAATTTCGTTTCTGGCTGTCTGACACGGCGTTGTCGCGGGCTAGAGCAGCCGCAGGCGGGAGCAGCGGCCGCGGAGCGCTGTGCATGGTGGAGTGCGCAGCGGCTGGGGAGCGCTGCACACATGCATGCCAGTTTTTTTTTTGGCACAATTTGTGATTTCCGACCGATTTTTCTGGCTGGTGAAGTGCTCCGTCCACGCTGGCGAGGAGTTCATGCGCTTCTGCTTTACTTGCAAGAAAAAGCTTGATGACAACGACTCTTGCATTTATCGGTATGTTGATGCAATCATCCAATCATCACTTGATAACTCTGAAGAACTGATGGTTGTGATGTAGCTTCCGATGCGTGAATTTTTCACTGATCTGGCCGACTGGCCCCTTTGTCGGATTTTTTCACGCGTGTAGCCGTCGTCGCGAAACATTTCTGAAACTAGCAGCGGCTGGGGTGTGCTGCACACACATGCAGCGCGGATTTCAAATTTTCTTTTCATTTTTTGATTTTCGACTGGTTGAATTCTTACATGGCTGAATGAGAAATTTTTGCGACTAGCTGAATGAGAAATTTTTGCGACCGATTGAATGAGACATTTCCGATTGGCTAAATGAGAAAGTTTTACAATTGGTTGAATAAGAATTTTTTTCTGCGTGTCGTGACACAATGGATTTTTTTTACAGTGGTTAGGGAATTTTTTGTAAGTAATGTATTTTTTTAATAATTGCGGGAATAATATAATTGGGATACAACACTAAAGATATAGAAGGAATTCATCATCAGACGTTGACATGCCCTCCAGGGATTCCAGGTGCTCATGGCAGTCAATGCGAGCAGACCACCATTGCCCGTTGTCTTCGTTTGCCTGAAATTCATTCGCAGCAGCGTCCTCACGAATGCCCTCAGAGGATGCTTCAACGGCGGCACTACCACCACGAGGACTTGAGGTTTCTCCTATGTCGAGAATGCACATACACCATCGGGCAATGGTGTATCTTCGCCAGAGGGTTCATCACAATTTGCATGTATTAACCCTACTGTGCACTTCCCGCGATCTTGCATAGCGTCCACACATAATCTGTTGAATCTCCTACAACTCTAGCATGTACGGTCTCGATGACAAGCTTCTTTCGGGCGGTCTGCTCATCAAATGCGCTCCGCACGCATCTCCGGAGCTCGGCCAGGCCCATCTCCGTCAGACTCGGAGCCCGGATCACCTTCCGTTCGCAGTTCGAAAGGTCGGTCCACCCCGTATGGACCCTCTCAAACAACTCCGTCGCCATAAAACACGAACAAAACTAGGATATCCGTCATGTAGTACCTACCATAATAAATGACGCTATTATTATTACTGATTATAATTTGCAAGTAAAAATGACCACAAATGACCTTGCATATTCCATTTCTGCATAAACATTTAGATTTGAATGCACTTTGCAACAAACATTTATTGTACAAAGCCCCACTTGTATGGAAGAATTAAGGCCCTGTTTGGAAGCAATGTATTTCAAAACTATGGTTTTGGTATACTATGGTTTGCAATTGTTTTGTCATGAATACCATGGTTTTACCAAACTCCTTTAAAACCATGGTATTTCTTGGAACTACCAACTGTTTGGATACAACATCAAAAACTATGGTATTTGAGTGGAATAGACAAGAAGCTACTCAAAATCATGAAAACTTTGAGTTGGAGTGGAGTTTCAAATACTCTAAAAATACCATGGTATCTACCAAACCATGGTTTTTAATACAGAGTTTTTGACATGGTAACCAAACACCTCATGGTATAAAATACTATGGTATTCTTAGAAACCATGGTATTGTCTAGAAACTATGAAAATACATTGCTTCCAAACAGGGCCTAAGTGGTTAAAATATGACTCAAATGACCTCAAAATTTGTTTATACTAGTTTAGTTGCACTCCTAGGGTTAGAACAACTTTAAGTTCATATTAAGCCTTAATGATCATCTATATGAAAAATATCTCGAATAAATGCGAAATATCACGGAACTAACTTTAAAACACTCTTAGGGATATCCCCAACTAATGCCTGTAAAATGCTCACATTATCCTATATGGCGTAGTCGCAAACTCAAAAAGAAATCTACACCGGACTCATGTAAACTGTATGGTCGTTTAAGCCTTTTGGCCGCCCATAAAGTATCGCGTCTAAATGCTAAATATTGAGGGAATAGCCCAAACACATACTCCATAATATGAACCACCATAATCTTAAATGATATTGTTTATAGGACTTGCTCTGCACATAAATTTTGCTTCTGCAAACACCCTTTGTGAACCAGTCACGCAGAAAACTAAACTAAACTAAGTCTATTCAGCGGCCTTTAGAATTACTCGTCTAAATGCAGATGTTGGTGCGACTAGCTTAGAAACACACTATGGCATATATGCTACCATATTCTAGAAAAATATTGTATTTATAACTTGCACACATTCAATAACACTTAAGCCTTTTCAGCGGCTCGCAAAACACCTCGTCTAACCTCAAATTTTGGGGAAATTGGTCCGAAACATACTTCAGTATATAGACAACCAAATTATAGAAAAATATATAAAATACAACTTGCTTATCATATAAAATCTGTTAGTATAAATACGCTAAATAATAATGTTGCTAGAGCCGTATTATATACATAATGGAGAGATGAATCCAAAGTTCTCACAACGCAAGAACCATCCTGTGACCATATAGTAGCAGCCAATAACTTAAAATTTCAGATCTAACTTGTACAAATTGCATGAACGCTAGAAATCGTAGTATTACTATCATTTCACATACTAGTGATTATGTCACATCATACTGATACTACACTAATATTACAATATTTATACTAGTATTTCACTAACCTTATGCCATTACGTGCGCTATGTACCGTTAAATCATATACTGCTACTTATTCTAACATTGTCATTTCATATACTAATATCCTTTTCTCATTTACTACTAATTACACATCATTATTTATGTTGTTCTTGACCACTAACTATGCATATATATGTAATTACCATTAGTCCATAATTTCATGTATCGTTCATTCGACTGGTATTGTAGTTTTATGTCATACTACTAGAACGTTTATTCTACTTATTATTCCAGTACTACAGCAATATCATATTAATGTTCCTAAAGATTAAAAACTAACCTGTATGAAGCTGTAATGAAGACCAGAAAACCTCGATCAACTTCCAAAATAACCTTTCTGGAGTGTACTTCCGCAATAGGGAACCCCGATAAGCTATTCCAAGAAATGAATGATAGCTTGCAATAAATTCCTACAAAACATGAACATCGATAATTATGCCATTATTACGCCGTGTTCTGTTCTTTTACGTACGGGTAGTAATTCTAATATTGTCATTGCATATAATAATACCTTTATTTTTTGTACCACTAAATGCACTAAAATCACATACATACTATTATTTACGCCTTTCGTGAATACTAAGTATAGTTGTGCGCATCCATAACCAGTGCTGAGCAATAATATTACCAAAATACTATACTAGTTTTCCTGAATATTTCTAACTAACCTTCTTGATGTTGTATAGAAGATCACTAAAGCCAAGCAACATCCCGAAAAACCTTCTTGAAAAATATCTGCAAAACACGAATCCTGGATAAAATACTTAAAAAAAATAATTAACTTCGTGTAAACATCACCAAATTATGAACACCGACTAAATTTCTTCCATTTCTCCTCTATAAACTCTCTCTTTTCTTCAACTCTCTCAGCGGCTGCCGAGTACCCTCGCTGTGCCTCTGGTCGTCACTTATAGCCAGCAAATGACCATGGCGCCAGAGAAGGAAATTTTAGTCGCTGCTTTTGCCACGTCGATGAGACATATCGGTCTGACACAAAGAAAAAAAATGACAGCTTCAACCGGACCGGTTTTGCGAAATTCTTTGTTGCTCAACGCGTGCCACTTCACGAGCCAAAGCAGCGGTCACTTTTGCTGTTTTCATGTCTCCACGCGCGACCGAGCGAATCAAATCGATTCTCTTCTGACCCGGACGACGTCTCCCGCGCTTGGGCCCACGCGTGGCGTTGCAGCGGACGCCGGGCGCTGCGCGCAGCTCAGTCGCGGTCACCAGGCGCTGCTCCCTCTTGTCAGACGGCCACTTCCGACATTTCTTCGCGCTAGCAGCCAAGCGCGCAAAAGATTCGCGTGGAGGGGGCCAGAAGCGCAAAAACTTCTATATATAACGTGGGTTGGCTTCATCCCTCTTCGTGTTGAATGTGTTCTTTTCTCTTTGCATCCAACAGAAAAGGGTTTCGTGTTGTGGTTAGGGTTTCTCAATGGTGGGACTTCTCTTGTTCGAGTGTTGTGGTTAGGGTTTAGTGGCGAGATGGCGGCGATGGTGGTGGGACTTCGATTTTTTTTGGAAGGATCGAGTGAAACAACTCTTTATTTTTGGCACGAGTACAAAATACTGCTGCGCATGGTCGTGGGCAACCTTCACTGGAAAATATTGGCGCCGACGCGCTGAAAAAAGTCTCCTCATGGCTCACGCATGTCTTCTCCGCTTCTGATCCGGTCTGCGCCGAGGTGAGTGGGTTTCGTTCGACGGCTTCTCGATGGCTCTGTGATGCTTCCGTCCGTGTATTTTATTCTCTTCTTTGCATGAAAGTTATTATTATTATTATTTTGGATGGATCTGTACTTGTTTGCGCGTCGTTTTCTTGGTTTGGATGAGGTTTTTACAGCTCTTTTTTTTTGGTTTCACGTGTAGATCTGATCCGTGGTCTCTTTCAGCATGTGCTCGATCTCTCTGTGCCCTTATCCCCAACACTAATTTCTGAAGGAGATAAGATATCCGTCTTTCTTGGGTTTCATATCTCAATTAAGGGATCGACTACGGCTATACTGCGTGCACTATAGTCTAATGGCGCATCGAATATAGGGTCAAGGATAATTAGCGCAACCTGATAAGTTGATGGCATCAACCACTGTCTTGATCCAGTAACATGTGAGAAATAACTTGCTCAATCATACTCTTATGATAAAAGGTTGGATCTGTGCAACTTGACAAATTGATGGTGTTAACCACTGTCAAACAGCAACCTTCAACAAAATAATTCGTCCAGCCACCACCAAAAGTGAGTTGCAAGAAAGACAAGGAATTACTCCTAATTCTTTTGAGATGCATTGGCTATCTTGGAAAACAAGAGTGTGATATGAATTTTACAAGGGAAACACAAATATATATGTGACTCATGGGCTGCAGTCAATTTAGCCGAATCCTGACTCATCATACGATGAACATTAAATTCTTATGTATACATATCAAGCAAAGTACACATTTAGTAGTTATCTTCATTTCTTGTTAAACATGAATATAAAGAAAACATTCTAGTTGTGATCAAGTAAACATCCTAGTTGCAGATCGGACCACTTTTTTTCTCGTCTTCTTTATCTCCAGCGCTCCTCCATTGCCGTCGTCGCCGCCACTCCGTCTTCTTTATCTACTTTTGCTTCTTCATGAGCTCTGCACGCCTCCACTCTGTCTCCACCACCGACTTGCCCCGTCGTCCCGCCGCCGACATGTCAACCCCGCTCAACGTCCCCGTGGCACAGAAGAATTTGCACTATTTCCTTTTTGCCCGATCGACCGCTATGCTGGTTTCTCGTGGTTTGGTCTAATATTTTGCCTTTGTTGGTTGTATCTGGAAATCTGCAATCAGTTGTGAAATCTTCGTTCTATCTAAACTAGGCCGTGCGTGATTCTATTTTCTTTTTCGGATCGTCACCAAGCGAAGACAGGAGGTCCGCGGCCGGCCGTCACCTTCGAGGGCGACACGTCGGCTGCTAACGCCATCGAGGACATGAACGGCGAGAGCTCGGCGGCGCATCATCACCGTCGGCCGGGCCCAAGCCAGCGTCCCCGCCGATGGGCGTGAACAATGACAAGTAACTCGTCCGATAGCGCCCATGTGTTACCGCTAAGCTAATCTATGTTATCCTATCATTTTAAGTTAGTTATCGTGTCGTCGTTGTGAAATGGAACCTACGGTGAAGTTTATCTTAGATCGATTAGGTGTCCGTCCGTCCTTGTCGGCTATCCTTCGCTTGTGGTTGTCAAACTTTTATCCTTAAGCTTTTAATCGACTTCAGTGTTGAAGGGGCAAAATGGTGCAGCAGAGTTTCGCTCGCATCACGAGTGATTTGGCGTCATGATTCTTGGCTAGTACACCACAAATATAGTACCCTCTCTTAAAAAAGCATGTGATTTGTGACTGATGCTCTGGCTCTTTGTCACGACTCGCATTTCAGTCGAAACTTGGTGTTCCTGCCTTGCAATAGAACTCTAAACTTTAAACAAATAGCAATATCTCCCTCTGACACATCAAGCGAATAAAAAAAATGGTGATAATTGATTGTATCTTAAAACATGTCTTTTCATGCAATCTTTGTCTCGGTTCTTTAGGCAATCAAAGAAATAGTTGATCATCAATACACATAAAGAAAGAGAGGGCAGTCCAACAAACAAGGCACCTTCCGTCATACATTTTTTTGGTAAGCCGAGCGTTATTTACATGGTTAATTTGGTATAACGTCTTAGAACAAAATAACATTGTTTGTATGAGCGCAACAAATAATATACGAAGCTAAACTCTCCTATTATATTTGTAATGTATGAATGCTGTAAAAATGAATTCTAATATATGCAAACTAAGCCTTACAAACAAATAATAGATTAAAAGCACCCTGCCGAAACTTTACAGATACGAATACCAACATCTTATTTGTATTGTTAGTTGGACCGCCACACCTAGCACGTTTGAGCACAGGTCGTTGAACTGCAGTACACTCACAAGTCCCTCCAAAAAGTTAGCTCAATGAGGAGGTGCTCCTTTACCCTTATAAATCATACTCAAACCCTCTCCACAACCGATGTGAGGTTATTCCCAACAATCTTCCCCTCACACATCGGCCCGAGATTATCTAGGAACTACATGGGCTCTGATACCAATTGTTAGTCGGACCGCCACACCTAGCGCGTCCGGGCCACAGGTCGTTGAACTGCAGTACACTCGCAAGCCCAACCAGAGTAGCGGGCCAAGGTCTTTTGGGCCATCTCCCCCCAAAAAGCTAGCTCAATGAGGGGGTGCTCCCTCACCCTTATAAACCATGCTCAAGTCCTCTCCACAACCGATGTGGGACTATTAAAATGCATAACCTTTAAGTCAATGAAAATTAAAAATTCAGTACCACCCCTTTCGGTTAATACCTCTCTGTATTCTACATATTGTAAAAATACAATGACGTCATTTTCAACGCCAGAACCTGATCTTAAGTGCAAAACAAATTGTGTAAAGATACCAAAAAGACATAAGAATCTCAAATATCTACAAAGCAATCAATTAGATTGAACAAACAATCAAGAAAGAGGAATCAAACATACTGTAAAGAGAAGTGAAGAACCAGAATTTGTGGTGACGGAGTAAATTTGGAAACGCCAACTCGGTTGTAAGAATGATCTTCATGTATTACTCCAAGTCATTCGCATTTACTATCTCAAATATCTACAAAGCAATCAATTAGATTGAACAAACAACCAAGAAAGAAGAATCAAATTACATACTGTAAAGAAGTGAAGAACCAGAATTTGTGGTGATGGAGTAAATTTGGAAAAGCCAACTCTGTTGTAAGCATGATCTTCATGTGTTACTCCAAGTCATTCACATTTACTATCGATGCAAGCGATGAATGTCATAGGCTTGCATGTCTTGCGACAACAAAGGAGAAGAGTGTGCCGTGATGGAGGACAACAATGTGGAAGTTGTAGCAAATTTTCTTTCCTCATGCTCCTGATCTTGTGTAAACAAAAGCCCAACTTTAAGGAATATGTAGGCTTATGCTTCAAATCTCTCTGCTCACGATACATCCATATGCGCAAGTGGAGAATCCTAGTTGTCATGCAGGAATTTTCCTATAATGATACTTTCATTGAGATTGCAGGCGTGGACATTAAAAGCATATGTGCGATAACAGTTAACACATCAATTAAGGCATGCCTTGTTTACAGAGAACAAACAATCAAATTTTTATAGAGGCTGGAGAAGTTTCTCTCATGACTTTGTGTCCAATATCAGTTGCCATATGCATTTGCAAAGGCAAAGAAATTCTACATGACCTAGTAACGATGAAAAGGGTGAACTGAAATTTGAAGGACCTTAAAATCTCAGCATGCAAGTCCACAAGTCATAATTTCTTTGGCCTAAGGTTTTGTCGATGATCGGGATCACCGGACCGCAAAAGTAAAAGGGGGGTTGAGTCGTGTATGCCGGACCCAAAACGAGCTTCACTCACCGATAGAATAGGTTCGCTACTTCACTGGTCGAGGGTGGAGAAAAACGAGCAAGACACAGAGAGTTATACTGATTCGAGCCCCTGTGAAGGTAAAAGCTCTATTCCAGTCCTGCCCGGGGGCAAGAAATTTACTATGCACGAGTACAAGTATTCGCTCTCTGGCCTAAGCTCTGGTGAATTCTATATTAATGGTGTCTAATGCTTTGTTGCTAGAACTGCTTGCCTGTCCCATGCCGATCTGCTTCAGGAGATTTTATACCCCTCCCGGCCGTTACCAGAAACGGTCGGGAGAGATTCCTGGAGTAGTGCATGGGGCGTACTAAAGATGGGTTGTAACCGTCCCGGATCTGACACCCACGTCCGTCTTAACTCCGGCATTTACGGTCTTGGCAACTGTCGAGTAAGCACACGTCTTCAAACCCAAGGTCGAGGTCGTGCGAGAGTTGAATCCTTGCCCCCCAAGCTCGAGGTCGCGTGGGGACAGCGTGGCTCAGGTCGTGGCCAGAGACCCTTGCAGCCCAGCCCCGAGTTAGGGGCCCAGTTGACTATGCGTTGACCCGTCAGAGGTTTCTCAGTCCCCGACAACTAGCCCCCGAGGCTCAAGGTCATGCCAAGCACTTGGGACGACCTCGGCCTCACGACATGGACAGAGGGGACGGTCTTCTGGCCGCCCCGAGCTCAAGGTCGAGATTGGGTGGAGACCAATCGAAAGGGCTTTGGTGACGCTACACCTGGCACCCCTTGGGCTTCAAAATTCTGGTACGGACATGATCGAGTAGCGGAACCGCCTGCAACGCCTCGATCCCGCCGCCCGGTCCTTAATTGTGCCTGTCAAATCGCCACCAGCACGCCTTTTAAGATGCCTTAGGCTTAAACCGGCAACGATAAGGGGTTATAAAACCCGAGCCATAAGCGTCCTTGGTAGACTCTCGACCTCCCTGCAATCTTTACCTCCCAACCTTCCGCTCGAGCCTTTCTTCTTCTTTCGACCAAACATCCCACAACCGCCATGGCTAAGCTCGGAAAAAGTTCTCTGTCAGCGGCGAGGATGAAGGAGCTCAAGAGCCTGGGATTGCTGGACCCAGCGACGTGGCGGCTGCCGGGCAGAGAGACCGAGCCGCAGCCACGGGACGACGAGCTTATCAGCAGCAAGCATTACATGCTCTTTGGCCTACGGACGTCGGAGAGTGACTTCCTTGCGGCAGTTCTCGCCCAATGCGAGATTGAACTCATCAATCTGGTGCTAAATTCTATCCTTCTCCTTTCCATCTTCTCTCATCTGTGCGAGGGGTTCCTTGGGATCCTTCCCACCCCTTCTCTTTTCTTCCGTTTCTTCTCCTTGTTCCGCACCGAGAAGGACCCTGTGGTCGGATGCTTCTACTTCTGGCTGCGGGCGGGGCTCCCCTGGCCCTTCCCTCAAATCCGATCTCGGGACTCCCTCGGTCTATAGACCGAGCGGTGGTTCTACCTGAAGAGGGGCGAAGACGGCGCGCTGGTGTACGACGGAACCCCCATCACCGGCAAGAAGCAGACCTCGGAGGCGGACGGCCTAGAGATTGACCAGGAAGCCATCGCCGTCATCCACATCTGCGCCACGCGTGGCTTCACCGGGCAGGCCATTGCCAACAATTTTCTGAGGAACCGGGTATTCCCTCTACGGAAGAGGATGCACCCGTTCTTCGAGATCAAAGGCTACGACGACCTTACCCGTGAAGGGACGTCTGGTAAGTCTTCCTACTCTGAAGTTTGTTCGAGTTTTGATCTTTGGGTTTCTTTGACGACCTTGCCTTTCTAGCAGCGCCGAAGGAGTCCTGGATCGCCGCCAGGATGAACGAGATGTTTGGGAACGCGGCGCATGATTACACCATCGACGACCTCGTTTGAAGAACGCGCTGCGCCGAAAAGCAGAGGTAAGCCATTTCGGGCCAGGTCTCTTAGCTTATGTACACCTAGGGCTTTCCTTGATCCTTCAATGTGCTTGCAGGACAACCAAGAGTTGTCCGAAACGGCGAGGAGGATGCTGCCGCTGGCCGGGGCTGTAGGATCGAGGATGTGCCAAGAGGGGGGGGGGTGAATAGGCGTTTTACAAAATTAATCGCTCTTCTAAAACAATCGCTCTAAGCAACCCCTATGTCAAAACCTAATCAAAGATAATGCGGAAGCGATAAACTAGGTTTTGACAATTAAGGCCTAAATCAACTAGACTTACTAGTGCACTAACTAAACTATGTCTCTATACTAGAATTGCTAAATTGAACAAACAATCAATACTAAACAATTTTAATTACAATCAAGCAATTGATAAATATACAATAAAGTAAATGCTTGAAGGTAAAAGAGACAACCGATATTTTTTCGTGGTGTTCGGAGACTTGCCGGTCTCCCCTAGTCCACGTTGAGGCAAGCCCAACCCCTTGGACCGGCTCCCACTTGAGCACCCGCCTCGATTTCACTAGTCGTGGTTTTTCACGCTTTCGCGTAGGCTCAACCCGAACCTTCACAAACTTCGCCGGGGCTTCTCACAACCTTGAGAGCTCCAAGCGCCGCCTCTGCGCCGTCTAGGAGTCGGCAACCTCCAAGAGTAACAAGCCCAGTCCGCTTGAGCTTCACCGAGCACAACATATGCGCTTGCGGTGATCACCAAGTGCAACACATGCACCAAGACCTTCCTCAAGTGCAACATATGCACAAGAGGTCACTCAACCACTCCTAATTGCAACACATGCAATTAGTCTCACTCTTAGCTCAAAATCAACTTGTGGGAATGCAACACATGCAAACCACCTCCCAAAAACTCACACAAGAGCCAATACACAAATGAGAGCTTCAACACATGAACCACCTCACCCAAAATGCTCAATCAACCAGCAAATGCCCCCCATGACCTCTTTTTATAGCCTCACAAAGAAAACTAGCCGTTGGGGGGCAAAACGGACATTAAAAGTGTTGAAACTAGCCGTTGCTACAGTACCCGCGGTACTACCGGCCCCTACGGGCGGTAGTACCGGCCTAAGAACTCAAAAGAGCCTTCTCTGCCAAATAACTACTGCAAGGGCGGCACTACCGGCCCCTACGGGCGGTAGTACCGCTTTTAATAATAATATCGCCTCTGATCACTAAAACGCTCATAACTTTTTACTCCGAACTCCGATTTGGGTGATTTTTGATTCTATGCGAAGCTTATCATGAGGGCTACAATCTCCACCCATTTTCAAGATTTAATCAACCATAGATATTTTTAAATATCACAAAAACTAAACTCTAATGTAGTCATTCAAGTCTAAAATCTGATTTTCTCGAAATACTTCACATAGACTTGATCAAAAACATGACTACAAGCTAGCAAGGGGTCAACAAGATTAAAACTTGAATCATGTGATGATCAACTCATGATCAAAATAATTTGCAAAACACATTTGCAAATACTATTCACATGCTTCAAAGAACCGCATATAAACTCCAAATCCAACTTACTTGAGCATCCTCGTTTTGCAACTCATACAAAACCTAGCTCCAAACAAAACCAAAACAAACTCAAATACATGAGCTCTTTATTTGCAACACATGCAAATCTTAGCTCCATGCATACTCCATAAATACAAATTGCTTGAGCCTTCTCCTTTTGCAACACATGCGAAACTTTAGCTCAAGGCAATTACTTCAAATAAGAAATTGAATTAAAGCAAGCATGAGTTATTTTCTTTGCAACACATGCAAGATACGAACTTCATGCAAAAGCCAACGCGTATGCTTATCCTACTTGCAACACATGCAAATCAAGGCATAAGCAAAACCAAAGCACAAGCTTCACCCATTTGCAACACATGCCAAATGGTTAGCTTCATGCAAAAACCAAACGGGTTGAGCTTGAGTGAGACACGGGTTAAGCTCACCAACACATGATGAAGCTCAAACTAGAAAACTCGACTCCTCTTAATAGTACGGCGATAAAAACTAGACTCAAAGACTACAAAGTCCTTAACCTATCTAGTTATACCTTCGCACAAGACGCAAGCAATCCCTTTGGGGTCTTTATAATCTTCGCATTTGCTTCAGGATCATCACTCGATTCTTCTTTATCTTGGGATCTACTCTTGACGCCCATCACCTCATGATGCCGTCCTTGTCCCGTTTTCATCATCTCAACCATCCTTGGACTTAACCTAACTCAATCATAACTCATGAAAATAGTTAGTCCAAGATGCATGGTTGTCTCAATTACCTCTTACACTTCATTAACACATAATGGATGCCTTTAGGTCAATTGAGCACAACCTAAATCAATTTGAATGATTAATATGTGTCTTAAGTACAATAATGCAACACATGCTTCATTATACTTAAGAACTATTCATTTGTCCTTAATTAATCAAGAAACACCATCAACACATGATGAAATATTCTTTAGTGATTATTAAGACAAATGAACTTAATTTAAATTTTCATTTAAATTGATATGAGTATATATTAACTACTCAAGTTTTCATATACTCATGTTGATGCAAAATAATGATCCATAATGTGTGAACTATATGGAAATGATCATTACTCTAAATCATCAACTATAGAATATGCCCCACATGTATATGTGCATAGATATGATTGACTTGGATATAATATGCACATATTCAATTTGATCATATTGGAGTATATCTTATATTACCATGAGTATACTATAACTAGGCAATTCAAATATATACTCAAGGATTTAGTTTCTTTGTTTTGATCCATATATGTGTCGATAAAGAATAGATCAATACAAAGAAACTTTTAAGTTAAACTACAAACTCCCCCTAAGTATGTGTATCCATGTAATGTATGGATTGGGAAACATGATGCACATTTTGTGATTAATACAATGGGGATATTCATACTTTAACTTGAATCCAAAGTATGCAATTAATACTATAAAGAATACACATACATACCTTGGGTTTTCCATTTTTTATCCAAATATGAGACTGCTAAACATATGCTCAATAAACATGTTAGTCTCATAAAGATTAGGTTTGTCATTAAACACATGTTAAACATTAATCAACATCAATCACCAAAACCAAAGGCTCTTGAACTTACAGGGGCAAACAAGGGCAAGAAGGCGGGCAAGAGGCTGCCCCCGAACGGAGCAGGCGGCAGGGATTCGAAGAAGCAGCACGTCGAATGGGGCGACTGCACAATGGTGAGTTTTCCCATGGTCGAGCCCCCAAGCTCTTGTTCGTGCTCTTTCGCTTTCTGACATACCCTTCTCCTCGTAGCAGCAAAGTGTTGCGGCCGCCGGGACTTCAACGGAGGAGCTGGAGCCACCACGGGCTCCGAGGTCTCAAGCTCGAGCGCCCGAGGAAGGGACGCCTTAAAAATCGGCCATCGTAAAAAAAATCAAAGGTTTTTTAAATCAAACTTTTTAGAAAAAAAACAATTTTCACCGATAATCGGTTGATATTCCTTGATAATATGTTGATATTCATTAATAATCAATCAATTTTCCTCGATAATCAATTGACCAATTGAACTCTTTTGACGGTTGATGTTTTGAGCGTTTTCACTGGGTAAACTTACAAAGTATAAATTCTTCTAAACTAGATCAATGCCTGTGCGTTGCTACGAAATATAAAATTAGTAACGAAACATAAAGATTAAGCAATAAAAGAAAATTATGCTACAAGATCAAACATCTATTTCTCCCGATTACAAAAGTTTATATGGTTTCTTCTCCTGTATGAATTAAAACTAAATATATTGTACGTAGCAATATATATTGCCAATGTCAAAAATCAATCAATCATTTTTATCCCTTTTTGCAATTTATATTACCAGCTTGCATTTCTCTTCCTCTCGCCATGCCCGCAGCGTGCGCTCCTTGGTGCCGTCGACCTCGTCTTCCTTGTCGCCTCGCTCGTCCTCGTCATCCACTGCCTTTGCAGGGGCAACATCGGGGCTTCTCCCGAGCATGAGGCGCTATTGCCGAAGCCATCGCCATTCCGGACCACTGGACGCTACATGGTCACGCTCGGGGCGTCCGCTGTCTTCGCCGTGGCATCCGCCGTCCTCCTCGCGCTCGCGTTCTTCCTCCTGCCGAGCACGCCATGGCGCGCTGTGGAGTCCACCTTCCTCGCCACCCACTTCATCGCGCACGCCATGACCGCGTGGTCGGTTGCCTCGGAGAAAGGGGCCACTGCCGCCACCCAGCCTTTGCACTGCGCCATCGCCCTCGGCACCGCGCTCTTCTCCGCTTCGGCGATGGTCCCATCATGGCAAGCGGTTATTTGCTCTTCGAGATAACCCTCTCGCCTTTACCGGCCTACTCGTCTCCATGCCTCACGGTGTACCTAGCCATCACGGCTTCGCCGGCCATGGCGTCGGAGCCCATGAAGGTGAACCAGAAAACATCAGCGCCAAGGCGCCCGCCACGCCGTGCGCCACCGCGTCATTCGTCTCTCTCGCGACGTTTAATTGGATCAACCGTTTATCTCCAAGGGTATGCCAATGACTCTCTCACCGCCGACGACGTCCCACCGATGTCGTCGGGCAACCGCGCTGAAGTGTCGTACGCTTTATTCACGTCCAACTTACCAACGCTGGGGCCACGGCACCCGGTGGGCGTAACGCTTTGGTTGTCCTTCTGGCCGCAGTTACTACTGACCGCGGCACTCGTCCTTTTGCGCCTCACAGCCATGTACGTCGGTTCGTCACTTATTGATCAGTTTGTCAAGTTCATGCGCCGCGGCGGTACGACATGGGAGATCTTGAATGAATTCTCTTGATTGATTCTGTGAAAACTGTACAGCATATATAGAGCACAAAAGGAATGATTGGCCGGCTATTAATTACCAGCAATAATCAGGGATTTTGCTATAATAATCAACCATATTTAGAGAGATATGGCTGGCTGTAAATTAGGAAAGAATAATTAGCTATAAACTAGTCATTATTGGAAATATGACCAGAGGGTTGAGAAGAACGGATTGCTGCCACCAACTGCAAATTTATATTACCAGCAATAATCAGGGATTTTACTATAATAATCAACCATATTTAGAGAAATATGGCTGACTGCAAATTAGGAAAGAATAATTGGAAATATGACCGGAGGGTTGAGAAGAACGGATTGCTGCCACCAACTGCAAATTTATATTAGTAAAGATTCTTTGATTTTTTTTAGTTGGATCGCTTTATCGATCGGTTTTAAATGATGAGGCTCGATAGTTAAGATATTGTTAACCCTGAATCGTGGATATCACAACAAAAGATCGTTAAACAAGGAGAGAAATGCGGTGGGCATAGAGACTGATTGTGGGGTCAGGACGAACAAGTTGGGTGGCCCCAAGCATTGTTGGTGCTGTATATATACGTGGGTTGGCTTCATCTCTCTTCGTGTTGAATGCATTCTTTTCTGTATCCAACAGAAAAGGGTTTCCTCAATCGCTCTCTTGTTCGTGTTGTGGTTAGGGTTTAGTAGCAGAGATGGCGGCGCCGTGGTGGGACTCGGACTATAAGGACCGGTCTGGGCCTGAGTACCGCTGCTACGTGGCCAACCTCCCCTGGGGCGCCGACGAGCGCTCCCTCATGGACGCTTTCTCCCCCAACAGTCCGGTCTGCGCCGAGGTGAGTGGGTTTCGTTCGACGGCTCCTCGATGGCTTCTGTGATGCTTCCGTCCGTGTATTTCGTCTCTTCTTTGCTTGAATGTTATTATTATTATTATTATTATTATTATTATTATTTTGGATGGATCTGTACTTGTTTCCGCGTCGTTTTCTTGGTTTGGATGAGGTTTTTACAGCTTTTTTTTTGGTTTCACGTGTAGATCTGATCCGTGGTCTCTTTCAGCATGTGCTCGATCTCTCTGTGCCCTTATCCCCAACACTAATTTCTGAAGGAGATAAGATATCCGTCTTTCTTGGGTTTCATATCTTAATTAAGGGATCGACTACGGCTATACTGCGTGCAACTATAGTCTAATGGCGCATCGAATATAAGGTCAAGGATAATTAGCGCAACTTCGATAAGTTGATGGCATCAACCCTTGTCTTGATCGATAACATGTGAGAAATAACTTGCTCAATCATACTCTTATGATAAAAGGTTGGATCTGTGCAACTTGACAAATTGATGGTGTTAACCATTGTCAAGCAAACAACCTTCAACAAAATAATTCGTCCAGCCACCACCAAAAGTGAGTTGCAAGAAAGACAAGGAATTACTCCTAATTCTTTTGAGATGCATTGGCTATCTTGGAAAACAAGAGTGTGATATGAATTTTACAAGGAAACACAAATATATATGTGACTCATGAAATTTGCGATCAATTTAGCGATCCTCGACTCATCATACGATGAACATTAAATTCTTATGTATACATATCAAGCAAAGTACACATTTAGTAGTTATCTTCATTTCTTGTTAAACATGAATATAAAGAAAACATTCTAGTTGTGATCAAGTAAACATCCTAGTTGCGATCGGACCACTTTTTCTCGTCTTCTTTATCTCGGCGCTCCTCCATTGCCGCTGCCGCCGCCACTCCGTCTTCTTTATCTACTTTTGCTTCTTCATGAGCTCTTGCGCCTCCACTCCGTCTCCACCACCGACTTACCCGCCGTCCCCGCCGAAACCGTCAACCCCGCTCAACGTCCCGTAGTACGTAAGAATTTGCACTATTTCCTTTTGCCGATCGACCGCTTTCTTTGGTTTCTCGTGGTTTGGTCTAATATTTTGCCCTTGTTGGTTGTATCCGAAATCTGCAATCGGTTGTGAAATCTTCGTTCTATCTAAACTAGGCCGTGCGTGATTCTATTTTCTTTTTCGGATCGTCGCACCGAAGGCGACAGGAGGTCCGCAACCGCTTCATCACCTTCGAGGGCGACACGTCATTGCGCCGCGCCATCGAGGACATGAGCGGCGAGAGCTCGGCGGCGCATCATCACCGTCGGCCGGCCCAAGGCGGCGTCCCGATGGATGGGCGTGAAACGCGACAAGCGGCTCGTCGGCCCAGCGCCCACCAGGCTGTTACCGCTAGCTAATCTATGTTATCCTATCGTTTTAAGTTAGTTATCGTGTCGTCGTTGTGAAATGGAACCTACGGTGAAGTTTATCTTAGATCGATTAGGTGTCCGTCCGTCCTTGTCAGCTATCCTTCACTTGTGGTTGTCAAACTTTTATCCTTAAGCTTTTAATCGACTTCAGTGTTGAAGGGGCAAAATGGCGCAGCAGAGTTTCGCTCGCATCACGAGTGATTTGGCGTCATGATTCTTGGCTAGTACACCACAAATATAGTACCCTCTCTTAAAAAAGCATGCGATTTGTGACTGATGCTCTGGCTCTTTGTCACGACTCGCATTTGATCGAAACTTGGTGTTCCTGCGTTGCAATAGAACTCTAAACTTCAAACAAATAACAATATCTCCCTCTGACACATCAAGCGAATAAAAAAATGGTGATAATTGATTGTATCTTAAAACATGTCTTTTCATGCAATCTTTGTCTCGGTTCTTTAGACAATCAAAGAAATAGTTGATCATCAATACACATAAAGAAAGAGAGGGCACTCCAACTAGAGGTGGGCGTCGTCTTGGGGTCGGGCCGCCCAAGACGAACCCATCGTGCTTCGAACTAAACCGTCTTGCCGGGTGGCCTTCTGGCTATCGTCGAGTCGAGCACGGCTATTTGCACCGATGCTCGCTTGCCGTCTTTGGTCCAAGTCCGGCTCATTTATACTATTACTACAAAAAAATGATCACTGATTGATTTCTTTTTTTATCTATGTAGGACTTTCTTTTTCTCCGGTTGAAACAAAATCCTATTGTGTTTATTCTTCTCGATTTTCTTGATTCAGTTACTCCTTCTAGTTACATGCATGCAGCCATACATTTACTCTTTGATTTGCTCACCCACACATACAACGCATGGATACATTCCCTTTCTTTTCTCCAGTCTATCTATAGTTTTCTTCCCTTACTCCTTGATTTGCTCACCCACATATACAACAGTGTGTGCCTATTTAAATGCCGTCTTCGGCCCAAGCACGGCCGGTCGTCGTCTTGATCGGCCGGGCCGCCCATCGTTCGGTTGGCGGGCAAGACTGCCGGACAACCGTACCATGTCGGCCCAGCCCGTTTGAAATAGTTCCGTACCGGGCTGTGGGTCGGGCGTGCCTCGTGCCGACCCAAAATAGCCCGGCCCAGTACCCACCTCTAAATCCAACAAACAAGGCACCTTCCGTCATACATTTTTTTAAGTAAGCCGAGCGTTATTTACATGGTTAACGTCTTAGAACAAAATAACATTGTTTGTATGAGCACAACAAATAATATACGAAGCTAAACTCTCCTATTATATTTGTAATGTATGAATGCTGTAAAAATGAATTCTAATATATGCAAACTAAGCCTTACAAACAAATAATATATTACCCTACCGAAACTTCACAGATACGAATACCAACATCTTATTTGTACTCATGTAAACTTTAGAAGCACAGGAAAATGCATAACCTTTAAATCAATGAAAATTAACAATTCAGTACCACCCCTTACGGTTAATACCTCTCTGTATTCTAACATATTGAAAAAATACAATAACATCATTTTCAACGCCAGAACCTGATCTTGAAGTGCAAAACAAATTGAGTAAAGATACCAAAAAGACATAAGAATCTCAAATATCTACAAAGCAATCAATTAGCTAGATTGAACAAACAATCAAGAAAGAGGAATCAAACATACTGTAAAGAGAAGTGAAGAATCAGAATTTGTGGAGACGGAGTAAATTTGGAAACGCCAACTCGGTTGTAAGAATGATCTTCGCGTATTACTCCAAGTCATTCGCATTTACCATCTCAAATATCTACAAAGCAATCAATTAGATTGAACAAACAGCCAAGAAAGAACAATCAAACATACTGTAAAGAAGTGAAGAACCAGAATCTGTGGTGATGGAGTAAATTTGGAAAAGCCAACTCTGTTGTAAGCATGATCTTCATGTGTTACTGCAAGTCATTCACATTTACTATCTGATGCAACAGTGAATGTCATAGGCTTGCGTGTCTTGCGACAACAAAGGAGAAGAGTGTGCCATGATGGAGGACAACAATGTGGAAGTTGTAGCAAATTTTCTTTCCTCATCGTCTTATCTTGTGTAAACAAAAGCCCAACTTTAAGGAATATGCGGGCTTATGCTTCAAATCTCTCTGCTCACGATACATCCATATGCGCAAGTGGAGAATCCTAGGCATCATGCAGAATTTTGCTATAATGATACTTTCATTCAATATTGCAGGCGTGGACATTAAAAGCATATGTGCGATAACAGTTAACACATCAATTAAGGCATGCCTTGTTTACATAGAACAAACAATCAAATTTTTATAGAGGCTGGAGAAGTTTCTCTCAAGACTTTGTGTCCAATATCAGTTGCCATATGCATTTGCAAAGGCAAAGAAATTCTACATGACCTAGTAACGATGAAAAGGGTGAACTAAAATTTGAAGTACCTTAAAATCTCAGCATGCAAGTCCATTAGCCTAAAAGTCATAATTTCTTTGGCCTAAGGTTTTGTCGACGATCGGAATCACCGGACCGCAAAAGTAAAAGGGGGGTTGAGTCAAGTATGCTGGACCCAAAACGAGCTTCACTCACCGATGGAATAGGTTCGCTACTCCACTGGTCGAGGGTGGAGAAAAACGAGCAAGACACAGAGAGTTATACTGATTCGAGCCCCTGTGAAGGTAAAAGCTCTATTCCAGTCCTGCCTAGGGGCAAGAAATTTACTTTGCATGAGTACAAGTATTCGCTCTCTAGCCTAAGCTCTGGTGAATTCTATATTAATGGTGTCTAATGCTTTGTTGCTGGAACTGTTTGCTTGTCCCCTGCCGATCTGCTTCAGGAGATTTTATACCCCTCCCGGCCGTTACCAGAAACGGTCGGGAGAGATTCCTGGAGTAGTGCATGGTGCGTACTGAAGATGGGTTGTAACCGTCCCGGATCTGACGCCCACGTCCGCCTTAACTCCGGCATTTACGGTCTTGGCAACTGTCGAGTAAGCGCACGTCTTCAAACCAAGGTCGAGGTCGTGCGGGAGTTGAATCCTTGCCCCCAAGCTCGAGGTCGCGTGGGGACCACGCGGCTCAGGTCGTGGCCAGAAACCCTTGCAGCCCAGCCCCGAGTTAGGGGCCCCGTTGACTATGCGTTGACCCGTCAGAGATTTCTCAGTCCCCGATAGCTAGCCCCCGAGGCTCAAGGTCATGCCAAGCACTTGGGATGACCTCGGGCCTCACGACATGGACAGAGGGGACGGTCTTCTGGCCGCCTCGAGCTCAAGGTCGAGATTGGGTGGAGACCAATCGAAAGGGCTTTGGTGACGCTACACCTGGCACCCCTTGGACTTCAAAATTGCAATGCGGACATGATCGGCGGCGGAACACGCCGCGCCTCGATCCGCCGCCCGATCCTTAGTGGGCTGTCAAATCGCCACCAGCACGCCTTTTAAGATACCTTAGGCTTAAACCGGCAACGATCAGGGGTTATAAAACCCGAGCCATCAGCGTCCTTGGTAGACTCTCGACCTCCCTGCAATCTTTACCTCCCAACCTTCCGCTTGAGCCTTTCTTCTTCTTTCGACCAAACATCCCACAACCGCCATGGCCAAGATTGGAAAAAGTTCTCTGTCAGCGGCGAGGATGAAGGAGCTCAAGAGCCTGGGATTGCTGGACCCAACTGATGAGGACATCTCTACAATGGATACAACCAGCTCAAACTCCACTCACCAGGATGAACCACAACTTCAAGGACCACTAACTCGAGCCCGTGCACGTCAACTAAATTATCAGGTGAAGGCGTTCCTAAGTATTCCCATTAGTGATAATATGAATGGGATGCTATTTAATACTTGTGATGATTTGATTATTCTTAGGAACCTTGGGGAAGACTTGCAAACCACAAGGGAGTTCGCGTCCGGAGGGAAGAGCAAATTGGAATCAGGTTCGGACTCCCAGAGATGGTCAAATTCAAACGGCCATAACTTTTGTTCCAGAAGGCTTCTGGAGGTCTACGAGTACAAGAACGAAAGCTCTGGTTGTCCTCTTTCAAATGGATCTAACATCACCTCAAAATTCCCATCGAGTCAACGGGAATACGCAAAACAATCCAGAACACTTTTTCAGTCCGAGTTCGAGTCCAGTTCGGCCTCCTGACAGCATCAACTTCAAACGACCATAACTTTTGATTCGGAGGTTCCTAGAGGCCCATGAGTACACGTTTGAAAGATCTCGGAGTCTACTTTTAACGGATCCAGCCGCAATGCCAAATTCGTCCTGAAGCAACGGAAAATCACAAAGAGTGTCACGGGCCAGAAACTCCAAGTGATGCGCCACCTTTCTTTTGGGCCCAAAGCCCATGTAACGCTAGGACAACCCCTTGGCCGGCCCCCCCATGGGTGCTGCACGCCCCTAGCTGCTCCCTAGCCGCCACTTACATCTATATATTGTGTGCTACCGCCGTACTTTAGTTTTGGGGTTTTGTTTATTTGATAGTTTAGCCATTGCTACTATTTTGAGTCTTCAGGCGTGCTCAACACCGCCTAAGAAGCTCCTTGTTTCGTAACCCCACTTTATCAATTCTTCATTCATATTCGCAATTTTAGATTGCTTTACCATTGTTCTTGCTTGTTCTTCGATTGCATGCGAGAATCGAACCTCGTGTTCGAGTTGATCGTGCTAACGGCAAGATCAATAACCCTCTGAGTTGGTTTAGCGATTGCTAAAGCGCGATCGTCGTCAGACGTTGTAGTCGGATCGTCAAAGTCAATTCCTCCAAATCGAAGTTATCGCTCTCATCGAAGATCGGGACCCAAAGTCACATCAAGTGGTATCGAGCGCCAAGTTGCTCGGTGAGAGATTGAGTACCTAGATTAGTTTTTGTTTTCTGTCCAAAATTGAAAATCCTTCACAAAAATTCAACCTTTAGATTCAATCTGGTATTTTAGTGAGTTTTGTTAGGTTTTGATCCATTAGAGTCCTTGTTTTAGTTCTTGATCGTTTTTCCTTGGCGTAGCTTTTATTCCAATCTGTCCAGTTCTTTGTTTTGTTCATAACTTTTGCATCTGAGCTCCGATTCAAGTGTTTTGCACTTTCACGAAACCTTGGGACAAGCTCCACAAAAACCTAGTTGGGCACGAAATCTAATTCTATCTAAAGGTTGTTTAATCTTGACATCAAATTCGGGAAGCAAGTTGCAATTGGGCACGAAATCTAATTCTATCTAAAAGGTTGTTTAATCTTGACATCAAATTCGGGAAGCAAGTTGCAATTGCAATCCAGATTGGTTCGGTATTTTGATCATAACTCTCACATCCGAACTCCGATTGAGAAGTTTTTATACTTTCCTGAATCCTTGAAGAGTCCTCTACAAAAACATTTTTGGGTGTCCTTCATGATTCGGACTCCTTCAAACCGAATTTGACTCGGATTCGGATTTGGTCAGATCGGCTGAATTTTGTTGAATCTGTGCACCTTAGTGTTTTGGCCATAACTTCTGCATATGAGCTCCAAATTGTGTGTTTGAATACTTGTTTTAAAGCTTAGAATAGTGCCATCATTTTGTTACATTGTGAGCAAGCTTGATTCGGTCATTCTCAAGCCTTAATTCCAGCAACAACCTTATTGCATAGTTCTGGCCGAATTTAGGGTTTGTTTCTTCAATTTGTGTTCTAGCTTTGTTCCTTTGAGTTGGTTGAGTCCAGTAGCATCTACAACCATAAAAGTTCCAAAAGATCAGTGCACATACCTTTGGGAACCAATTCATCCTTTGCGAATACTTTGATCCCAATTGAGACTAGCAATTTGAAATTGCTTGGGGCAGCTCCTTTTGATACGTTGCACTATCATAACTCTTGTGATATCAAGTTAGGGATTCCAAAACTTTGCTCATTCTAGTGTTGGCCGAAAGTCACAAAAAAAGAGAAAGAAAGAGCTAAAAGGCCAAAAAGAAAAAAAAAAGAGAAAAGAAAAGAGAATAGTGGCCGGCAGCACTACATTGATCAAAACCCTAATTTGTGTTTGCCATTTTCAGATTGTGCAATTGTATTAAGTAGTGAGCAATCTTGTGCCCTTTTACCTTTTCTGAAGCAATTTGCTAGCGTCTCTCTATAACTTATGCAACACGAGTTTTGGTGCTGAAATTATTCTTATTTTTGCTCATTCCATTGGTTGCATTAAGTTGCATTATCTTTGCGTGTGTGTTGCCTTGAAATTCACTTATATCTTTGAGATCGGCAACTAGGGCTTGTGAATTCTAGTTTGGATCATTACTTATCATTACAAAATCTAGAATTATCAGTTGCATAGGAAATTAACATAGCCTACCAAGCTCCACATATTCTACCTCGTGCGTTTGTTCGGTCTCTTGGCAATCGCTTTATCCAAGCTTGGGAGAACTTTTGATACCGTCAGCGGCCGACAACTCTGCTGCATGGTAAGAACTTGTAAGAGCTTTGGTTAAAGTTTGAGAGTTGAGCGACTTTTGTCCACATCCTATGTAGTGATAGAACATTATACTTGTGATTTTGTTTCTTGTCTTCACTAACAATGGCGGAGTTCTCAACGTCGTGGCGCTTGGGCCATGACATCATAGGAGAAGAGATAGTTCACACTCCAAGATCTGAGAGAGCGTCTGAGCATACCTTCAACACCACGGAAGGTACAAGCGGCATCGCACATGTACCAAAAATAAGTTTACGTACCCATTTTAGTGATAAATATGATCTGAAGGTTATCTTACATGGGAATTAGGTGTCGAACAATCATTTGATAAACATGAAATTCTGAGCATGATAAGGTTAGGGTTGTTACTAGTGGATTCTCTGGATTTCTTTGCTATTTGGTGGAATGATTATATGAGTAAAAATCGGGACATTCCTAGCACATGGACAAAAGCTGAAGAAAATTACGAGAGCTAGATTTGTCCTTCATATGTTGCCCGTCAATTCTGAAATGAATTGCAACATCTAAAACAAGGTAGTAAAACAGTGGATGAGTACTACCAAGAATTTCAACATAGATCTTTGCGTTAGGGGTTAGAAGAGACCGAAAAGACTCGCATGAATAACTTTTATTTTGGACTAGATTTACGACATTCAGATCATGATATCTTGTAAAGAATTCAATTCTTTGTCATGTTTACTTAATCTTTCACGAAGCGAAAGAAAGATCAGAGAAGACAATCAACCAAAATTCAAGCTAACACAAAGTTAAATGCTACTCTGTGGCATGCTTCGCACCAAACTCGAATGAGAGCATACACTGCGAGAATGTGAAAGAAATACAAGAAAATTTGAGTGAAGTAGAGGATAGCATATGTGACGACGATTCTACTAACACAATCCAATCTATTTCGGTTAGTTACATTCTTTGTTGTTCCATCGCTATTCAGGTTACTTTTGAAGAAGGGCGCAACAAGCGAAATGCGGCGTTATCGGTGAAAGTTTTGATATTTCTACTTGAGGAGAAACTAATGACCATGGTGCAGATCTGATTTTACTGACAAGAAAAGGATCAAATTGGTGAGTATATTCCTACTATACATAACTCTTGTGAACTACCACCTTGTGACACAATTGTAGAACCATATGATAATTGCATGCTTATAATTTTGCTCATGTGGTGCTGATTCACGCATAAGGAGGTGATAGTTAGAATATCCCCTACCCTTTGTTTTGTGCTATATCATGTTGAATGAGCACATTAGTTTGACTTGTGCTATAGACAAGATTTCTGAAATTTCATCTCTTAAATCTTTGTCTAGCACCTATGCCTCTTGTTTTAAAGTCAATTTATTTGGTGAATATGGCATAGATGGCAAGTTTCTTGTTCTGAGAATATGCATAACTTGTGATAAACTTGATGAATTGAAGCTTGCTATTTTGGGCAATTCTAGTTGTAAGCAACAACTTGTTTCATTTGAGGCTCCATCAAATTTTCCTAATAAGTGTGATACCCATAGTTTGCTTGCCACATTGTTCAAATTTTAGTGCATTAACTTGTATTACAAGTCGACATGTCGTAGTTGATGCATGGAAGCCCATTAAAATTGTGTCACCCTTGTTGGAATGTTTTGATATTGTTTGTTTACAATTTCTTGATATGAATGATCCATGCTTGATGCCAAAACTTGTAGTTTGCCCACAAAACATGTTATTGAGCGGCTCACAAAACATGAGTTTTCTTTATCGAAGTCGGGATGGATATGTGCTTTACTTATATTTGCAAATCAAGTTGCAAACTAAATCATGTTAATTTTGATGCTATATGCTTCACTTATAACCACGAATCAACTTGCGTAATTGTGAGGAAAGGTTATTTGCTTAAATTTGATTTCTTCTTTTGTTGTTATGAAAATAGCCTTGTGAATCCAAAAGAACAATGAAATATGGGACATATACATATATGTTGTGTACACACTCTTCTTTTTGTTAGTTGTTTCTTTTCTAGCTTTCCCAAAACCGAGAATGGTTTTCCTTCGAGGAGGAGGAAGCGTCGAAGAGTGTTCCGATCATCAAGCCATTATATCTTTGGAAAGAAGTCTTGAGCTATATCGATAATTATCGGTGAATCCTCTCAACATTTTTCTTGTATTTAAAATATATCAAGAGGCGGAGCTACTATTTTACTTAAATGAATGCAGATCCTATATGAGAATGTTTTGTCTTTGAAGGCGTGCTAAAGGGTGAGCTAGAGTCGAGGGCGACTCAAATGCAAGAAGGGGAGGATGATGAGGACATCTCTACAATGGATACAACCAGCTCAAACTCCACTCACGGGATGAACCACAACTTCAAGGACCACTAACTCGAGCCCGTGCCGTCAACTAAATTATCAGGTGAAGGCGTTCCTAAGTATTCCCATTAGTGATAATATGAATGGGATGCTATTTAATACTTGTGATGATTTGATTATTCTTAGGAACCTTGGGGAAGACTTGCAAACCACAAGGGAGTTCGTGTCCGGAGGGAAGAGCAAATTGGAATCAGGTTCGGACTCCCAGAGATGGTCAAATTCAAACGGCCATAACTTTTGTTCTAGAAGGCTTCTGGAGGTCTACGAGTACAAGAACGAAAGCTCTGGTTGTCCTCTTTCAAATGGATCCAACATCACCTCAAAATTCCCATCGAGTCAACGGGAATACGCAAAACAATCCAGAACACTTTTTCAGTCCGAGTTCGAGTCCAGTTCGGCCTCCGCGACAGCATCAACTTCAAACGACCATAACTTTTGATTCCGGAGGTTCCTAGAGGCCCATGAGTACACGTTTGAAAGATCTCGGAGTCTACTTTTTAATGGATCCAGCCGCAATGCCAAATTCGTCCTGAAGCAACGGAAAATCACAAAAGAGTGTCACGGGCCAGAAACTCCAAGTGCTGCGCCACCTTTCTTTTGGGCCCAAAGCCCATGTAACGCTAGGGCAACCCCTTGGCCGCCCCATGGGTGTGATGCATCCTCCCGGCGTTAACGTGCCTTCGCGCCCAGCAGTATGGCGACGTGCCTCGCCCATGAAGCGGATCGCCTAATCAAGTCAAGGCGTGGGCCTTGGCCCAACGAGGAATACACACCTTGGCTGCCATAGCTGTGCCATAAGAGTCCCATGTGGCCCCAAAGACTAGCCTCGATGGGGGAGGTTGCTCTCCCTTTTAAGGTGGTATTCTCTCCCTCCACAAGCAAGGTGGTACTATCATTCCCACCGTCTTGTTTGGGACCTAGCTCGATACCAAGCGATGCATCCTCTCGGGTGCGCAATGTGCTCATGCTCAGCCCAGTAGTATGGCGACGTGCCTCGCCCGTGACGGATCGCCTAATCTGCCCAAGGGCGTGGGCCTTGGCCCAACGAGAATACACACCTTGGTCGCCATAGCTGTGCCATAAGAGTCCCATGTGGCCCCAAAGACTAGCCCGATGGGGAGGGTTGCTCTCCTTTTAAGGTGGTATTCTCTCCCTCCACAAGCAAGGTGGTACTATCATTCCCACCGTCTTGTTTGGGACCTAGCTCGATACCAATCGATGCATCCTCCCGGGTGCTTAGCGTGCCCTTCAGCTGCCCACCAGTAGTATGGCGCGTGCCTCGCCCGATGTGAGCGGATGCCTAACTGCCCAAGGCGTGGGCCTTGGCCCAACGAGGAATACACACCTTGGCTGCCATAGCAGAGCCATAAGAGTCCCATGTGGCCCCAAAAGACTAGCGATGGGGGAGGTTGCTCTCCTTTTAAGGTGGTATTCTCTCCCCACCACAAGCAAGGTGGTACTATCATTCCCACCGTCTTGTTTGGGACCTAGCTCGATACCACGATGTGACTTTGGGTCGATCTTTCGATGAGAGCGATAACCCGATTTGGAGGAATTGACTTTGACGATCCGGCGCAGCGTCTGACTGACGATGCGCCTTAGCAATCGCTAAACCAACTCGAGAGGGTTATTGATCTTCTTTGTTAGCACGATCAACTTTGAACACGAGTTCGATTCACGCATGCAACAGAAGAACAAGCAAGAACAATGGTAAAGCAATCTGAAATTGCGAATATGAATGAAGGATTGATAAGGTGGGGTTCTGAAACAAGGAGCTTCTTAGGCGGCTGTTGAGCACGTCTGGAAGACTCAAAATAGTAGCAATGGCTAAACTATCAAATAAACAAAACCCAAGTCCTAGATGAGGGTTTGGGTGGTTATTTATACTAGAGGAGCAGGAGGGGGCCTTCCATAGTAAAGGAAATCTAATACAACTCAAATCCAAAACACCAAGTCTTTTTTGACTCGAGTTTGACTCGGACTGGAAAAGCAACGTGTGGTTTTAAGCAGTTTTCGGATGCATCTGAAGGAATTTTGAGGTGAGGCTGGATCCTTTGGAAAGTAGACTCCGAGATCTTTCAAACGTGTACTCATGGGCCTTCAGACTCCTCCGGAATCAAAAGTTATGGCACTTTAAAGTCAGTGCTGTTTCTGAGTTCGGGTGGACTCGAACTCGGACTGAAAAAGTGTTCTGGATTGTTTTGCGTTTTCCGCTGACTCGAAGGGAATTTTGAGGTGATCTCAGATCCGTTTGAAAGAGGACGACCAGGGCTTTCATTCTTGTACTCATAGACCTCTAGAAGCCTTCTGGAACAAAAGTTATGGTCATTTGAAGTTGACCATCTCTGGGAGTCGAAGCTGATTCAATTTGCTCTTCCCTCCGGACGCGAACTCCTTGTGGTTTGCAAGTCTTCCCCAAGGTTCCTAAGAATAATAAAATCATGACAAGTATTAAATAGCATTCCATTCATATTATCACTAATGGGTAGGCTTTGGAACGCATTCACCGATAACTAAACTGTAAGGCGCGAGCTCGAGTAACCGGTCCTTGTATAATAGCGGCGGGTTCAAATTGATGTGTAGATGTGGTTGTATCCATGGAAGTGATGTCCGATCGGTCTTTGCCGCCCCTAGCTGCTCCCTAGCCGCCACTTACATCTATATATTGTGTGCTACCGCCGTGCTTTAGTTTTGGGGTTTTGTTTATTTGATAGTTTAGCCATTGCTACTATTTTGAGTCTTCGAGGCGTGCTCAACATGACCGCCTAAAGCTCCTTGTTTGAACCCCACTTTATCAATTCTTCATTCATATTCGCAATTTTAGATTGCTTTACCATTGTTCTTGCTTGTTCTTCGATTGCATGCGTGAATCGAACCTCGTGTTCAAAGTTGATCGTGCTAACGGCAAGATCAATAACCCTCTGAGTTGGTTTAGCGATTGCTAAGGCGCATTGTCGTCGTACATTGTAGTCGGATCGTCAAAGTCAATTCCTCCAAATCGAAGTTATCGCTGTCATCGAAAGATCGGGACCCAAAGTCACATCACCAGCGATGTGGCGGCTGTCAGGCAGAGAGACCGAGCCGCAGCCACGGGACGACGAGCTTATCAACAGCGAGCATTACTTGCTCTTTGGCCTACGGACGCCGGAGAGTGACTTCCTTGCGGCAGTTCTCGCCCAATGCGAGATCGAACTCATCAATCTGGTCCCAAATTCTATCCTTCTCCTTTCCATCTTCTCTCATCTGTGCGAGGGGTTCCTTGGGATCCTTCCCACCCCTTCTCTTTTCTTCTGTTTCTTCTCCTTGTTCCGCACCGGGAAGGACCCTGTGGTCGGATGCTTCTACTTCCGGCTGCGGGCGGGGCTCCCCTGGTCCTTCCCTCAAATCCGATGTTGGGACTCCCTCGGTCCATAGACCGAGCGGTGGTTCTACCTGAAGAGGGGCGAAGACGGCGCGCTGGTGTACGACGGAACCCCCATCACCGGCAAGAAGCAGACCCCGGAGGCGGACGACCTGGAGATCGACCAGGAAGCCATCGCCGTCATCCACATCTGCACCACGCGTTGTCTCACCGGGCAGGCCATTGCCAACAATTTTAAAAGGAACCGAGTGTTCCCTCTGCGGAAGAGGATGCACCCGTTCTTCGAGATCAAAGGCTGCGACGACCTTACCTGTGAAGGGACGTCTGGTAAGTCTTCCTGCTTTGAAGTTTGTTCGAGTTTTGATCTTTGGGTTTCTTTGACGACCTTGCCTTTCTAGCAGCGCCGAAGGAGTCCTGGATCGCCACCAGGATGAACGAGATGTTTGGGAACGTGGCGCATGATTACACCATCGACGACCTCGTTCCGAAGAACGCGCTGCGCCAAAAAGCCGAGGTAAGCCATTTTGGGCCAGGTCTCTTAGCTTATGTACGCCTAGGGCTTTCCTTGATCCTTCAATGTGCTCGCAGGACAACCAAGAGTTGCCCGAAACGGCGAGGAGGATGCTGCCGCTGGCCGGGGCAAACAAGGGCAAGAAGGCGGGCAAGAGGCCGCCGGACGGAAGCAAAGCGAGGATTGAAGAAGCAAAGACGTCGAATGGGGCGACTGCACAATGGTGAGTTTTCCCATGGTCGAGCCCCCAAGCTCTTGTTCGTGCTCTTTCGCTTTCTGACATACCCTTCTCCTCGTAGCAGCAAAGTGTTGTGGCCACCGCCAGGACTTCAACGGAGGAGCCGGAGCCACCGCGGGCTCCGAGGTCTCAAGCTCGAGGCACGAGGAAGGGACACCTTACAAATCAGCCTTAAAAATCGGCCATCGTAAAAAAAATCAAAGGTTTTTTAAATCAAACTTTTAGAAAAAAACGATTTTCACCGATAATCGGTTGATATTCCTCGATAATATGTTGATATTCATTGATAATCAATCGATTTTCCTCGATAATCAATTGACCAATTGAACTCTTTTGACGGTTGATGTTTTGAGCGTTTTCACTAGTTAAACTTACAAAGTATAAATTCTTCTAAACTAGATCAATGCCTTGCGTTGCTACGAAATATAAAATTAGTAACGAAACATAAAGATTAAGCAATAAAAGAAAATTATGCTACAAGATCAAACATCTATTTCTCCCGATTACAAAAGTTTATATGGTTTCTTCTCCGGTATGAATTAAAACTAAATATATTATACGTAGCAATATATATTGCCAATGTCAAAAATCAATCAATCATTTTTATCCCTTTTTGCAATTTATATTACCAGCTCACATTTCTCTTCCTCTTGTCATGCCCGCAGCGTACGCTCCTTGGTGCCGTCGACCTCGTCTTCCTCGTCGCCTCGCTCGTCTTCGTCATCCACTGCCTTTGCAGGGGCGACATCGGGGCTTCTCCTGAGCATGAGGCGCTGCTGCCGAAGCCATCGCCATTCCGGACCACTGGCCGCTACATGGTCGCGCTTGGGGCGTCCGCTGTCTTCGCCGCGGCATCCGCCGTCCTCCTCGCGCTCACGTTCTTCCTCCTGCCGAGCATGCCATGGCGCGCTGTGGAGTCCACCTTCCTCGCCACCCACTTCATCGCGCACGCCAAGACCGCGTGGTCAGTTGCCTCGGAGAAAGGGGCCACTGCCGCCACCCAGCCTTTGCATTGCGCCATCGCCCTCGGCGCCGCGCTCTTCTCCGCTTCGGCGATGGTCCACTGCGCCGACGGTTCGCTGCTCTTCCCAGATGACCCTCTCGCCTTTACCGGCCTACTCGTCTCCATGCCTCTGGTGTACCTAGCCATCACTGGCATCATCGGCCATGACGTCGGAGCCCATGAAGGTGAACCAGAAAACATCAGCGCCAAGGCGCCCGCCACGCCATGCGCCGCCGCGTCATTCGTCTCTCTCGCGACGTTTAATTGGATCAACCCGTTTATCTCCAAGGGTATGCCAATGACTCTCTCACCGCCGACGACGTCCCACCGATGTCGTCGGGCAACCACGCTGAAGTGTCGTACGCTTTATTCACGTCGAACTTACCAGCGCTGGGGCCACGGCACCCGGTGGGCGTAACGTTTTGGTTGTCCTTCGGCGCGATTACTCTTGATCATGGCGGCGCTCGTCCTTTTAGCGCCTCATGACCATGTCGTCGCCGTCACTTATTGATCGGTTTGTCAAGTTCATGCGCCGCGGCAAATGCGACATGGGAGATCTTGAATGAATTCTCTTGATTGATTTCGTGAAAAGCTGACAAAGCATATATAGAGCACAAAAGGAATGATTGGCGGCTATTAATTACCGCAATAATCGAGGATTTTGCTATAATAATCAACCATATTTAGAGATATGGTGGTGTATATTAGGAAAGAATAATTAGCTATAAACCAGTCATTATTGGAAATATGACCAGAGGGTTGAGAAGAACGGATCGCTGCCACCAACTGCAAATTTATATTACTAGTAATAATCAAGGATTTTACTATAATAATCAACCATATTTAGAGAAATATGGCTGGCTGCAAATTAGGAAAGAATAATTAGCTATAAACCAGCCATTATTGGAAATATGACCGGAGGGTTGAGAAGAACGGTTGCTGTCACCAACTGTAAATTTATATTACTAAAGATTCTTTGATTTTTTTTAGTTGGATCGCTTTATCGATCGGTTTTAAATGATGAGGCTCGATAGTTAAGATATTGTTAACCCTGAATCGTGGATATCACAACAAAAGATCGTTAAGCAAGGAGAGAAATGCGGTGGGCATAGATACTGATTGTGGGGTCAGGACGTACAAGTTGGGTGGCCCCAAGCATTGTTGGTGCTGTATATATACGTGGGTTGGCTTCATCTCTCTTCGTGTTGAATGCATTCTTTTCTGCATCCAACAGAAAAGGGTTTCCTGATCAATCGCTCTCTTGTTCGTGTTGTGGTTAGGGTTTAGTGGCAGAGATGGCGGCGCCGTGGTGGGACTCGGACTATAAGGACCGGTCTGGGCCTGAGTACCGCTGCTACGTGGCCAACCTTCCCTGGGGCGCCGACGAGCGCTCCCTCATGGACGCTTTCTCCCCCAACAGTCCGGTCTGCGCCGAGGTGAGTGGGTTTCGTTCGACGGCTCCTCGATGGCTTCTGTGATGCTTCCGTCCGTGTATTTCGTCTCTTCTTTGCTTGAATGTTATTATTATTATTATTATTATTATTATTATTATTATTTTGGATGGATCTGTACTTGTTTCCGTGTCGTTTTCTTGGTTTGGATGAGGTTTTTACAGCTCTTTTTTTTTTTGGTTTCACGTGTAGATCTGATCCGTGGTCTCTTTCAGCATGTGCTCGATCTCTCTGTGCCCTTATCCCCAACACTAATTTCTGAAGGAGATAAGATATCCGTCTTTCTTGGGTTTCATATCTTAATTAAGGGATCGACTACGGCTATACTGCGTGCACTATAGTCTAATGGCGCATCGAATATAGGGTCAAGGATAATTAGCGCAACCTGATAAGTTGATGGCATCAACCACTGTCTTGATCCAGTAACATGTGAGAAATAACTTGCTCAATCATACTCTTATGATAAAAGGTTGGATCTGTGCAACTTGACAAATTGATGGTGTTAACCACTGTCAAACAGCAACCTTCAACAAAATAATTCGTCCAACCATGCCATTCGATCGAGATCTGTGCACCCAACCAGCACCAAAAGTGAGTTGCAAGAAAGACGACAAGGAATTACTCCTAATTCTTTTGAGATGCATTGGCTATCTTGGAAAACAAGAGTGTGATATGAATTTTACAAGGGAAACACAAATGTATATGTGACTCATGGGCTGCAGTCAATTTAGCCGAATCCTGACTTATCGTACGATGAACATTAAATTCTTATGTATACATATCAAGCAAAGTGCACATTTAGTAGTTATCTTCATTTCTTGTTAAACATGAATGTAAAGAAAACATTGTAAACATCCTAGTTGCAGATCGGACCACTTTCTTTCTCGTCTTCTTTATCTCCAGCGCTCCTCCATTGCCGTCGTCGCCGCTACTTTGCTTCTTCATGAGCTTTGCACGCCTCCACTCCGTCTCCACCACCGGCGGTCGGCGACATCCTCACTGACTTGCCACGTCGTCCCGCCGCCGACACGTCAACCCCGCTCAACCTAAAATTCTTCACACCTAAATACTAATATTTGCCAGTCCCCGTGGCACAGAAGAATTTTGCACTATTTCCTTTTTGCCCGATGGACCGCTATGCTGGTTTCTCGTGGTTTGGTCTAATATTTTGCCCCTGATGGTTGTATCTGGAAATCTGCATTCATTTGTGAAATCTTCGTTCTATCTAAACTAGGCCGTGCGTGATTCTATTTTTCTTTTTCCAGATCGTCACCGACAGGGAGACAGGGAGGTCCCGCGGCTTCGGCTTCGTCACCTTCGAGGACGACACGTCGCTGCGCAACGCCATCGAGGACATGAACGGCCAGGAGCTCGGCGGCCGCATCATCACCGTCGACCGGGCCCAGCAGCGTCCCCGCCGATGGAGGGCGTGAACAGCGGCAAGTAGCTCGTCCAGCCAGCGCCCCGCGGGCTGTTACCGCTAGCTAATCTATGTTATCCTATCGTTTTAAGTTAGTTATCGCGTCGTCGTTGTGAAATGGAACCTACGGTGAAGTTTACCTTAGATCGATTAGGTGTCCGTCCGTCCGTCCGTCCTTGTCGGCTATCCTTCGCTTGTGGTTGTCAAACTTTTATCCGTAAGCTTTTAATCGACTTCAGTGTTGAAGGAGCAAAACGGCGCAGCAGAGTTTCGCTCGCATCACGAGTGATTTGGCGTCATGATTCTTGGCTAGTACCCTCTCTTAAAAAAGCATGCGATTTGTGACTGATGCTCTGGCTCTTTGTCACGACTCGCATTTTAATCAAAACTAGCCATGTGTCCGTGCGTTGTAACGGAAACTCAATTTGCGATAAAAATTTATTTTCAAAGAGCACTAACAGTGGTAAAAGTAGGTAATTAAAGAGCAGTGGTAAAGGTGGGTAATTAAAGAGCAGTGGCAAAGATGGGTAATTTTGATGAATTGACGCGGGTAAAGGTGGGTAACTAAAGAGTAATGGCAAAGATGAGTAATTTTAATGAAGTGACGTGGGAAGAAACTCTCATTTTATATAGTAGAGATTTGGTGTTCATGTGTTGCAATATAACTCTAAACTTTAAAGAAATAACAATATCTCCCTCTGATACATCAAGCGAATAAAAAAATGGTGATAATTGATTGTATCTTAAAACATGTTTTTTCATGAAATCTTTGTCTCGGTTCTTTAGGCAATCAAAGAAATAATTGATCATCAATACACATAATGAAAGAGCGTTATTTACATGGTTAACTCTCAATTTCAGTATAACGTCTTAGAACAAAATAACATTGTTTGTATGAGCACAACAAATAATATACGAAGCTAAACTCTCCTATTATATTTGTAATGTATGAATGTTGTAAAAAGGAATTCTAATATATGCAAACTAAGCCTTACAAACAAATAATACATTAAAAGCACCCTGCCGAAACTTCACAGATACGAATACCAACATCTTATTTGTACTCATGTAAACTTTAGAAGCACAAGAAAATGCATAACCTTTAAATCAATGAAAATTAACAATTCAGTACCACCCCTTTCGGTTAATACCTCTCTGTATTCTACATATTGTAAAAATACAATAACATCATTTTCAACGCCAGAACCTGATCTTGAAGTGCAAAACAAATTGTGTAAAGATACCAAAAAGACATAAGAATCTCAAATATCTACAAAGCAATCAATTAGATTGAACAAACAATCAAGAAAGAGGAATCAAACATACTGTAAACAGAACTGAAGAACCAGAATTTGTGGCTGACGGAGTAAATTTGGAAACGCCAACTCGGTTGTAAGAATGATCTTCATGTATTATTCCAAGTCATTCGCATTTACTATCTCAAATATCTACAAAGCAATCAATTAGATTGAACAAACAACCAAGAAAGAAGAATCAAACATACTGTAAAGAAGTGAAGAACCAGAATCTGTGGTGATGGAGTAAATTTGGAAAAGCCAACTCTGTTGTAAGCATGATCTTCATGTGTTACTCCATGTCATTCACATTTACTATTTGATGCAACAGTGAATGTCATAGGCTTGCGTGTCTTGCGACAACAAAGGAGTAGAGTGTGCTATGATGGAGGACAACAATGTGGAAGTTGTAGCAAATTTTCTTTCCTCATGCTACTGATCTTGTGTAAACAAAAGCCCATCTTTAAGGAATATGCAGGCTTATGCTTCAAATCTCTCTGCTCACGATACATCCATGTCTGCAAGTGGAGAATCCCTGGCTGTCATGCAGGAATTTTCCTATAATGATACTTTCATTCAGTATTCTGGGCAGTGGACATTAAAAACATATGCGTGCGATAACAGTTAACACATCAATTAAGGCATGCCTTGTTTACAGAGAACAAACAATCAAATTTTTATAGAGGCTGGGGAAGTTTCTCTCATGACTTGGTGTCCAATATCAGTTGCTATATGCATTTGCAAAGGCAAAGAAAGTCTACATGACCTAGTAACGATGAAAAGGGTGAACTGAAATTTGAAGGACCTTAAAATCTCAGCATGCAAGTCCATTAGCCTGAAAGTCATAATTTCTTTGGCCTAAGGTTTCACTGTAAACCAATGTTAACGGTTTTCATCCTTGAGCCTTACCTATCGTGTGACAATAATACCAACACCATTTATCTGTTGTTTTGACTTACATTTTACACACATCAATTGACCCTTATCCGTTGGCTGCTGCTGTAAGGTTAAAAATGAAATGAAAAATAACAGACTAATCTCACACCTTAATTGAAATTCCAGATCAAAAGACACATGCCTATAACTAGTTTCCAAGATCAAAATTCCAAATTGCCAAAAACAATTTCAAGATTCAGTGGAAGAGAGTGCTTACTGGAGGACCCTGTAGAGGAACCCGCCAATCATCTTCTCGGATCTTCTGTTCACAGCAAGATCCAGAAAAACAAACACAAATCAAAATGCCGTCACCAACAGCAGCACATTTCAGAAAAGAAATGACAAAAAAACTGGAGAAACTACAAAGAAACCTTGTAGGAGAGGGATCTGGAAGGCGATGGACAATGGATGGACAGAATATGCACAGCCCGCCCGCGCGGGGGAAAGATGGTCAGGAGCTGTCTTCCCCTCTCTACGCTATCCCACTTGTATGCTAAATATACCCGGTAATGTGGTGGAATGGAGAGAGGAAGAGCCAGCACGGCGGCGGATGGAGAAGTGTGGCAGACAGCAAGATGCCACGAGAGGGGACGGCGGCGGCGCGTGAGACTGGGGGACAGCGGCGGCGGCGGCGTGAGATCCCAGATCGAGCCATCGGATTTGCTATCACCGTCTTTGTCCGCGAGGATCTGCTACCGGCTCAATGCAGCCGATCTGCTGCCGCACCCAGACCGTCGACGCAAGAAGGCAGGCGGCGATGGCTTCAACATGGAGGAGTTTTAGGGAAGATATGTTCTATATGTACACACAATGATATAAATCAAGCAATCACATCATGACAACAGGGATCACACATACACAGTCAAGAGATTAAATGCATGCAAAAAATTAGCTTTATACCTCCTGTTCCGGATGTCGACTAGCTGGAACACCACTTTGATTTGCAGGAGCAGCTTGTGCACTATGAGGCTGCACATACAGCTCAATGAAGCCGCTTTTCTTTGCATATGTCAGCATTTTTCCAACAGATTGGTCATCGTGAAGTTGATCAATACCATTTTCAAAATCATAGCCAGATATTGTATAAAAAATTTCATCTCTGTGCTGGCACCCTACTTCTTTAGCCAAGTCTACTATGTCAAAAAAGGATGTTCTCTCACTGTCAATTCTTCTAAAAATAGACACTTGGCCACCTTCATAACAGAGTGTTCCTTCTTTTGAAAATGATCCCCCATGATGAATTTTGATCGTGATGAAATCACACTCCATTCTGTGTGTATGAGCTATTAAAACAATAGAACCAAAACATTTTTGTTTACACATGTAAAATTTAGCAGATGGTTACCAAGAGTCCAAGACAACTTTTCTTAAATCTGGAGAATATTGATGTAGATCTAATACTGAATGTTTTAGTTGTGGTCAATGCTTATCCCAAACACCAGATTGCCAAAAGTAAATTGATCTAGATCTAATACTGATATGAAGACGACTCTATACTGCAATTAATTATGACCATCATAAAGAGAATAAACAATTCAGTCATTGTCCAATTTGGCAGATTTAGGCATAAAAATAACCTAAACAAATATACATATTTGATGCACGCACATACGCACTAGCAAACTGTAACAAGAAATCATTAACAGACATGCATGTCTAGAGTAACACATCTACATAAATAGATGAAAGAAGTGTAGAGATCGGCACCTGGAGCTTTTGAAATTCCACTTGTTGAACCCGTCCTCAAAGCAATGATCTGCAAACATAAGGCAAAAGTTCAGCCTTGGTTGGTGCAGTCCGAGAGAACAAGCCTTTTAGCACTTCTTTCAAAGCATCATCAACGACAAAAGTCACAGTGTTGCGCCTGTGTTTGCACCTTCTCGCCAGAAAAGCAAACACAGATAGAACGCAGAAAAAAAAGATTTGTCCCGTCCTGCCCGAGCGACGCCCACGAGATGCGTGACGCGGGAGAGATCCAAGTGCAGACCCCCACCAAAATCTCTCATCTCACGCGCCGCTCCACGAGCCGGAGCCAGGCGGCGGCGGCGGCCACGAGTAGGAGGCCGCCATGGAGGCGTCTTCGTGGGACGCCCTCCGCAAGCAGGTGACTCGCCAACTCCCCCAACCCCCGCCTCTCTCCGCCTAATTCCGTCTCTAGTGGGGAACGTAAACAGAAACATGGTGATCTGATGTGAGGAGCGGCCGTACCTCTCGTTACAGGTGAGGCGCGCGCCGACGAAGAAGGCGACGGATCGCTTTTTGCCCCAGTCCACAACTGCAAGAACCAATTTAGAGAGAGAGAGCGGTGCCTGCTTTTCCGGATGTTTTACGCGTAGAACAAGTTTAGCGCGCAGTTACCCAATCATTTTGGCGCGTACATATCGATCTGCCGTCAAAAACAGAGGTAATCTTGTCATTGTGCACCAAACTCCCTGCTGTGGCTATGAATTACCAGGGTCCTCCATGGGAAGAGATCGGTGAATTCCTCCTATCAACTCCCATTCCTCATCCCTGTGTAACTCCCTGTCCCACGAAACAAACAAGGGACTTTAAGACTCCTCCCCTTCAACTCCCATTCCCTAGCACCAATTCCCCCTAACCAAACAGGCCATTAGGGAGAGCGGAGCGGGGGTTTCCAGAGTCGTGCAGGGAGGAGCGTGCGGGTGGGACATGACCGGCGAGATTTCGGAAATCTTGGATGAGAATGAGTTTTTGGCCGAGGACGACAAGATCCAAAATCTTAGTGGGATTAAAAATTTTGAAAAAAAAAGTTAAATTGCTACTGTAATTTTAAAGATCTCGACTAGATTTTGGTAAATTTCATCAAAATCTTGAGTATTTTGACCGAATTTTGACTTTTAAGGACTGGATTTGGGCCAATAACCCTAGCAAAGTCATCTTACGTGAAAATTTGTTGAAAAACCGATTTTTTGAGAAATTGTATAATTTCGGCAGAAATACTGTTAGATTTTTATGAAATTTATGGTGCTATCTTTAGCAGTTTAGGATTATACATAAAAATTTTCAAAAAAAAATTAAACTTCATTTGTTATCTTTAAAAAAATAAGAAATTGAATGAACATAATAATAATGTAACCATATTAGAATTTTATAAACTCGTTTGAGTGTGATCATGATCCAAAATTTTTAGGAGATCTTAATAATTACCTCAGAATTGTTATCTAAAATTTTAAACATGTTTTATGGCTTAATCAAATGCATGGAAGAAATAAAATTCATGTTGTATACCCAAATGAAAAAAAAATAGAAAAATTTACCAGGACTAGAATCCGAACCCACGCCGTCTCATGCCTCACCTTTGGCTTCAGCTTACTGTGCTCAGTCCTCAGTCATTCGCATGTGTTTTATAAAAATTAACTAGTGCTGAATATATATACTAATTATGTAACTTTAACCCAAATCTGTAACTTTAATCTTACTACAAACCCTAAACCCTCACTCAATTAGGCAAACATGTTAACCACTACCTTAAAAACCTACATTTGTGTCGTTTCGGAACACACATCTATATCGGTTTTCAAACCGACACAGATATAGTAACACTAATAATTGAGGATTATCAATGTCGGTTTTTAAACCGACACTAATAAGACTATTTGTATTGGTTTTTTGCTACAACCGACACAGATAATATTATTTATGTCGGTTTTTGGCTAGAACCGACACAATAATATGACTATTTGTGTCAGTTTTTTGCTAGAACTGACACAGATGGTATTATATGTGTTGGTTTTTGGCTAGAACCAATACAAATAATATGACAAAAAATGAATCTATTATTATTTGTAATTGTGTGAAATCTGGCAACTCTGTGCCACACGTCCACCTCACATAGCCCATCCTAGTATTACTCTCACCCAAATATGCTTAACTTTGAAGTTCTATACTATTCTCGCCTAAACACGCTTAACTTCGGAGTTCTTATATGATCCAGTGTTTTAGTGCTGGTATGATCGCATGTGACGTGTAATACGTCCCTCTCCCCTTGACCCCACAAAGCACCAGAACACCGATTTTAATGTTCTCATACTCTGAACATGGTTTAAGCTATATTTTAGTGTTGTCATACTCCAAAATGGATACAAAACTTCGGAGGCCGTTTTGAGGTCCTAAACGACGTTTTTTTCAAATTCTATCACCGCACTCACACAAATAATCATTGAAAGACCTGCTGATTTTCTAACTTTAGCATTTTCAGATGGAGCTCCTCGTTAGCTTTCCAATAAGCCAAAGAACACCTCGATCGGAGTTACGAGTCAAAAGTTATGATGTTTTTACTAACGGTGCGGAGGCGAAGGCTATTTGTATTAGTTTTTAGCTAGAACCGATACAAATAATATTATTTGTATCGGTTTTTGGCTAGAACCGATACAAATAATATGACTACTATTTGTGTCGATTTTTGGCTAGAACCGACATAAAAAATTGGACTAATTGTGTCGATTCCAATTTAGAACCGATATATATGTATTTGTGTCGGTTTCAATTAAAAACCGACACAAATAGTCTTCCCGCCATTTTAAGTTTTAAAACCGACATAAAAACGTTATCTATGTCGGTTCCAAAAAAACCAACGCAGATAGACCGTCACATATTTGAGGTTTTGTAGTAATGAACTTATTAATTAGTACGTGGCTATGTGCAAATACTTACTATTTTATATGCGAATACTTAGTAGTTAGTACTTGGTATGTGCAAATACTTAGTATTTTATGTTTTATTACTTAGTAATTTATTTGCAAATACTTAGTATTTTATGTGCAAGTACTTAATACTTAATTTGTGCAAATACTAACTTAGTACTTACGGTCAGGTGGAATGAGATCTCAGCATAGTTAACAAAACCGGTAAAAACCATTTAAAAATCGTGGTTTTCCATATTACCGTTCCGATTTGAGATCCAAAACCGTTTGGTAAACCGGTCTAATTAAAAAAAATTATATCTTTAAAAACCATCGAAAAACCGCTCAAAAACCGTTTTTAAAGAACATTCAATTGGTCGGGTCTTTTGCATCCAAGCTCTGATTGAAGTGATTCTAGTTTCTAAAAATTTATAAAATCATGCTTTATTTAATGGTGAATTTTATTCAATTTTTAGAGTTGATTTTGCTCTTTATTTTGGGTATTTATTGCTTTCTCTCTCGTTACGCGTAGATGTTGAGTTGCCCAGTGAGTTCGTGGTTGAGGAGCCAGTGCTTGATCATGGTCTAGAATAGGAGTCAAAGCTTTTCGAAGGCAAGTTGTGCTTCGATCATATTGAACCCATGCTTTAAATATTATATTGTTTTAAAGTATTGCATGTTATTTCAATTATCACTTGTTTTATATATGTTGGGTATAGTTAATTGTCCACTTGAATTACATCCACCTTGCTATGTCGTATGTCATATCTCATTTGTCACTCTAGAATGGTTTAATGTTAATTGGTAGCTATAATTGCCAATGTGGGTAGTTAGAATGCAAGTAGTAAACTTAGCCGTGCAACGAGTCATTATTTTAAATGCAAATGATTAATATTGCTTAATGACTATGGAACCTGTTTATTAACTTGCGTGTCGGGTGTTGTCACACAATGTTGGTACTGTTGATGGCACGTTGTGCATGGTAAATCAATTGGGGTGGTAAAATGATTTAAACCGAGGCAAGTGGCAGGTATTTGTGATAGGCCAATGTGGCACTTGGGTGGTCGTATTGCTTTTTATGATATTTGTTGGTTATGATGATTTTGGTTAGTCTCGCCTTAGTCAATTAAGGATTTAACCTTGCAAGAATTTGAATTGAGTCATTCATACAACCACAAGTCTGGTATGGGACAGACCTAGCTAATTAATTTATTGAGTCTAAACTTTGGTATTATTAATGGTGGTGTGAGACCCGGGTAGTGGTAACCAGTCTTCGCACGAAGTGGCTCACATGACACAAGAGGGGGGCCCTAGATGTGGTAACCAGTCCCACCAGTGTTGAAACTTCAGCGAATAGTACTGGGTTTAGATAGGCATTAGAAAGGCTTTGTTATGATCACTCACCTTTGTGATGTATGATTATATCTTGTGGGTAAATTGTATAACCTTTGCAGAGTGTAAAACCTATTTGAATAGGCGTGCTCGTGGTATTGAGCATTGCTCTGTGATTACAGTCAAGGGTTAGATTTTAGCAAAACAAATGTGGGAATGGATGTTGAAATGTGAAATAAGGTTATGAATTGGTTATTGGAAAACAATTGCAAAAGTTATTGTTGTTGTTATTTGTTTTACTGTCTTTCAATCTATTTATACTATTCCTTTACAAATGTTGTTTATACAAGATAAGCTGGTAGCCTATCCTTTGTACTAAGCCATACATATAGTATGTTAGACTTGCATTCTGTACACGGCTTGTTGAGTGCTTTATGTACTCACCCCTTGCAACAAAACATCATCAGTTGGAGAAGAAGCAACGCCTGCTTTTGAGGAGGAATAACAAGAGATGGCGAACAACTAGGGTGTGAATCTTGGCAGTTGCCTGTGGCAGTTGAAGGGTTTTCTATGCTTATATTTATTTCCGCTGGTGTTCATTTGCTATTTAGTTTTAGCCCTGCGTGGCGTATTCATGTAAGATGGATCATAAGGTCATTTAACAATTATACTTAACTTGATGAAGTCTTTATTATATTATCACTGAGTATGAATATGATATTCATCTATGTTGAGCCTATGTGCACTAGCGTGATCCTGGACTAGTGTGAAATACACAAATGGTTTGGATTTGCATATTCGGGTCCTGACAGAGGTGGTCTCAGAGCTATATTGACCGTAGGTCAAGCCCTAGCTAGATTGTCGCCTCAAGGTTGGTGTCTATAGTATTCAAGTTCCATCTCAATGGAAGCGCCATCACCGAGGACAGGGTCAGGAGTGAGGAGAATGCTACCATCGTCCACTTGGCATGTCTCGCTTCAGCTTAGGAGACACTCACGAAGACAACTAATTAGGAGATTTTTAAGGTGTACGAGGCATTGAAGAAGGTCGAGAAGGACCTTCGTAGGCCAGGAGGATGGCTTTCGAGAGGATAGCTGAGCTGGAGGAGGTTCTCTACCTTAGAGAGGAGGCAGCTAAGCTGGATGAGTCTGAGGAGGATTCGGAGGAGCTTGTGCTGGAGCTTGAGAGTCAAGGATCGATGTCATCCAATGAGACTCCTGGCCATCGGAATAAGTTCGCCCCCATGTCACATCATCTGCCACCGTGTTTGCTAGGACGTCCGCATCATTGAAATTTTTAGATTTTCTAGTTTTTTGTTTTAGAATTTTAAAGGCACTAAATGTGAGTATTACTTTTTTATATTTTTATTAGAGATTAAAATTTTTCGGAGTAAGGTATGGTAAACATTTCAGCTCGAGATAAACTCTGCAGATTTTTACAAAAATATGAAATTCTACTGTTTTAGTCCAAACCAATTAATTCACATTTCTTTTCATTCATTAATATGTTCATATAGCTTTTGTTAGCATAAAAAGAGTTCCGGAGGTTTCTAATATTTTAATATAATTTTTGTAGACTTTTTGTTGATGTTTCTTTTACTTTCTAACAATTATCTTTTTACTAATTCAATATAAAAGACTTTTCTTTAGAGCAAAAACCTAAGAAAACAATTAATACTAGAAAATCCAAAAGTAAATTACATTTGTTATTTAAAATTTTCATTTTATTCATATGTGATTTTGGTTTTTATTGTTTGTGAAGTTTAATGAAGAAATTGAGTTTTCTTTAAACCAAAATTCAGAAAAGGTGAAAATTCAAAATTAAATCACATTTCAAACTCATTTTCATGGTTTGTTCATTTTGGAAGAAAGAGCTTTAATCATACAGCTTATTCTATTATTTAGACTAAAATTCAAGAAAATGAGGAAAGAGATGCTATTTAAATTAAAATCTTGATTCAAATTAAAATTTTTATTTATCTCCATTTTAAAATTTTATTTTTCCTATGCTTGAAATTTTTGAGATGTTACAAACATATCCTAAATGTAGTTGCTAGCACTACCTTGAAAAAGGTAATCAGTGGCGGTTCGAAACTGCCATCAGTGACGGTTTTCGAACCGCCACAGATTTAGTGCCACTGATAATCGAGGATTATCAGTGACGGTTCTAGAACCGCCACAGATAATATTATTTGTGACGGTTTTTGGTTAGAACCGTCACTGATATGAGGGATATCAGTGACGGTTCTAGCCAAAAACCGCCACTGATACTAGTACTATCAGTGACGGTTTTTGGTTAGAACCGTCATTGATATGAGGGATAGAACCGTCACTGATATGAGGGATAGTCCGACGATAGGAAAAAAAAAAAGCGGCATTTGTGGCTAGCCTCAGCAAAGTGCTAGCCATGCCCTCTGTGCATGAATATATATAAGAGATTTGATAGAAGTGTCATACAGAGCAAAGACTGCAAAAACATGAAGCAATTAATTAAGTGCTCAAATATTGCACATACTACATGCACTCTGCACCTATTGTCACCACTATGAAATCAGTACACAATTTAGGGTTGGATCAATTGATACCGATTTATGGCCTTGGATAACTAAGGTTTCATTTTTCTCCTTGAGCTTCTTAAGTATAGCAAAAGTTACAATAAAAACAAAAGAAAACATCGAAAAAGGTATAGCTCATGCGGAAATGTCTTTTGGAACAACACCTTCAAAGGAACAATTAAAAGGAGTTTACAGCAGAAACAAATACAGTTAAGCAATTAGATAGTTAATTAAAATCAAGTTTTGGTTACTCATAATGTCACCTAATTAAACTGAAATGACTTCTTTGAACTGCTTACTCGTGAAGTAAAGAATAATAAACAAGTGAGATGATCGCTATGGATGTCCCCGCTTTTTTCTTGCAGTCTGTCTTTGTTGATCACATCAAATAGATAATAAACAAAAGAAAGATGGGAAGGATGCAAAGAAGTGAAGAACTATTGCATCGGCAAGTCATAACATACGGATATCCCTAGATCCCTTGTTATCATGCAATAACTATTCAACAAACTAAAGAAGTTGAGCACACTTCCTAATACAAAATAGTTAAAACACTTTTGATCAAACAATGGGAAATCGAAGGCCATAAGATTTCCCATTGAAAAAGAAAAATCAAATAAATACCGATTGACAACCATATATGTACTTGTTTCATCTTTCTCCTTGAGCTTCTTAAGTAAATCAACAAAGAAGACTGCAAAAAATGTACCAAATAAATAGTGAGTGAAAAGTTAAAACTAAATAGAAGTAGAAATGCAACTTCTTAAATATCAATTAGCATACTCGGGTGATTGTGCTGAACACAAGATAGAAATACTCTCTGCACCCATCAAACCACTGCTTGAGTCGCTCAACTCCTCCAAAGAGTTGATAGAGTCTATCCACTCAACTTTTGTTTGGATATGGTCTGCGTAGCAAACACAATACTTTAGGCAATGGAGACAAGAACAAATGGTTCGGAACATGCAGCACAACTAGATTGAACAGAAATATGTGTCACGGCTTTACTTACAATCGGGCTATGGCGACCTTTGGCTCAAGCGGCATCCAGATTGCTTGATTTCATCATACACGTTAAGTCCATCTAATACCCACCCATTTGATACAAGCGCTCCTACAAGCATGCTCTTAATTTCATTGAGGTGCTTGGGTGGTATTTCCTTATGCGTAAGAACCTAAGGAAACAAGGATGGTTTTATAAGTATCACATATAACAAATTACAATGTAGGCCTCATTCTATGTTACGGAGATATTATGTGCTCAAGCAGATTTTCTTTAGTTTCTTAACATTAGCATTTTGTAGTAATAACCATTATCTATCCAATTAAGAAAATATGCAAGACATCATGTGTAAGGAGAATTGGAACCTAAAGGTGCAGAAAAATTAAAAGAAAAGTCTGTCTAGAGAGCATCATTTACTGCTTGGCCATGTCAAGTTCCCAAGTCTTGAATAATATGTGCCATATATATATACTAATGATATATATATACATATATATATATATACATATATATATATATATATATATATATACATACATATATATATACATATATATATATATATATATATATATATATTATATCATACATATATATATATATATACATACATATATATATATATACATATATATATATATATATATATATATATATACACTTGGTCATTTGCATCTTGTAATTCATCGTGATATCGCCAACAATTCAATAGCCAACAATTATCCCAATAGAAACTATAAATATTAAATAGAAAGGTATAGGTTAATAGGAACTCACGAAAATAAGTTGAGATAGCCAACCTTTTCTCGATGACCGACAAGAAATGAATCAGAATACGATGTAATTTTTGTCGACGAGAGTAATATGGTCTCAAGTTCATGATGTACATACTAGTTCTCGTTATATGAATACATGAGCTAAAATACAAAAACATACCGAAGGCGCGATGTAAAATCCAACTTGGGAGCTTGAGTATGGCATCTTAAGATGAAATGAAAGCAATTCATGGCTAAAGCACTTAAGGATGTGTCACTAAGATTCATGGCTAACCTGCACCGTGGCACTCTTTACAGAACATCAACCGCTGTGGGCTTCTTGGCGCTGCTCGTATGCGATGGCATTTGGCTTGGAGTCCATCACCTTTTGTTCCTTAGTGCTCTCCGTAAATAATTCAAGTCCCTAGAATATGCACATCATCGAAAGCAAAGCGATTCAAGATCAAGACCGAAATCATCTCGACAAAAACATCTAAAAGAAAGAATATTACCTTCATCGGGTTCTTTTCAGATTGAGCTCTCAGATTGAGCTCCGCATTGAGCTCCTCAGATCTTCTCCAGAGTCAAGCTACCAATTGACATTGAGAGGAGATAATCATAGCCACTTGCATCATATAAAGAACATATCTCAGAGCAACATAATTTCATCGACCGGATGCCAAGCAGGTCTCAGAGCAACAAAATAGGTAGATGCTAGATACTTCCTTTCCTCCGTAGTGTCATACTTTGAATTTTACCATCCGAGTCAAACAAGTGCATGTTTGTCGCTCAATTGTAGTTGTCAACTATAATAAATGTGTCTAAATGGAAATGTGTACCTTGCATCAAACTATTACAAACACATGAAATAACTTCATATGAAAAAATAACCATGTAAGGCAAACACATGAAATATTTAGAAGTGCCACTCGCATGTGTGTACATGTGTTCCTCAAGAAGACAAACGTACATGCTACAAAGAGAGTAACCACTGACAAGAGAAGTGGCATTGACGAAAGAAGGGGGTCCCATTTCAAAGGTACAAAGAGTTATTTACACTTTGTAATGAAAAAAATTGAAGTAACAAAAGCCTTCGTAGTTTCGTAAACTAGAAGCTGGCCTACGGGTCTTCGGATGTTGGAGACACGTGATGTGAGACATGAGTATGGAGGAGTGGATCGTTGTTGTCTTCGTCATAAAACTCGCCTTTTTTGTTGAGTATTTCCTTCATGATGAAGTAGGCGAGCTGGCCCTGAACGGCTTGGATTTCAGAATCTAAGGCCCTATCAGAGACAAATTTTGAGGCGTCAGAGGTATGAAAATGTAATTAAGAGAGCATATAGAAATCGAGTGGCGCGAATCGATGTGTCATGTCAAGATGACCGACCTCCACGCCATTGTCTTTTATTGTGCAACTTAAGATTTCCGCATGTACCGGCACTAAGTACCCACATAGATTTGTTCCTTGCTTCGCCAGACACCGCGAAAATCGAATGAACTAAGATGTCGTCGAATGAGCTATTTACTATGAAATACGATATAAGAATATTCCTTGCGCATGCATCAAAATTTAGTACGGATTGTAAGGGTTTTTCGTATGGGCGGTGTCTCGTGCTCTTCTCGACAATATCTTTTGAACGCCTCGTTGATTAAACGTGTCATCACTTCATAGTCCGCTTTAGGTTTATCCAATGGATCCATGATCAGATCTTGCTCTTGTCCGATGAATTACTACGAGAATCCAAAGGAATCTGGATGCCATAGCCATTAGTCGTTACGCCGAGTAAATAATCTAAACCAACGAGTAATTTAACTCGCTAGTGAGGAACTTACTTAAAATTGTATGGTACAAGTATAAACTCCTTGTCTTGTAGTTTAAGCAAAGCTTTATATACGCATTCTCGACCTCCTTTGGTACTCTCACGATTTCGTCTTGGCAAACCGCTCGGGTCGAGGAATCCCATCGCCCCTTGGTTCTTCGTAGTTCCCTGAATCTCGTATCTATATAACTAAATAGTTAGACATGACATTTATCGGTATTACGTGAATGTAGACCAAGATTGATATATTAGACACTTACAGTGTCCAGCATCTCAAAAAATATATGTCGAGGGCGTCATGATAGAACAAGTTGTGCATGTTATCGAATTCTATTAAGAAGTAGCCATAGCCCTCGTGGTGAAAATGTTCCTCACGGAACACCGCAGTGATCACCTTCGAGTACGTGTTGGTTGGATCGCCCATGTACCATGCATGTAATCGCCGCATCATGGGTGTTAGACTGCTTAACTTCGAATCGGTGACTAAGGGCTTCCCAACCTCGAATTTCAATTTTGGTTGATTTTCTTGTTCATCGACTTTGCCTTGCCCTTACTTTTTTCTCGCACGACATCATACTCGGTCTGGCTTCCTCGATCTAGCCGATACGGCTTGTCTAATGTGCCATTTTTGGGATCGGGGTTGTAGGTTTGTCCTTTGAAGTACCTGTGTTCTGTGTTTCGCGTTGAGTACTAACAGGGCCATATTTATGGGGCCCTCAATGGATTTCTTTTCTACCTCATCTTGCTTCTTCACCGCTTTCACTCTCACGTGCTCGTGGATCGATGCGCAGATTGTACCGCAGAGAGGTCGGCAATGCATGATCCAAGACGATGTCGAGAGGGTGCCACCGCATGGTCCAAGATGATGTCACGCTTGCGCCATCGATGAATGAGTGGACGGCACCTCCCGAGTTGTTATCTCGTCATTGGCGGGTTTTTCTAGCCCGATATCAAGAACTGCGGTAACTACTATGTCCACCGACCTTTGCATAACTGGCGCATTATCGGGCATTGTGCAGACACCCCTTCTTGGCACGGATAAGCTACCCTGTGAGAAACAGAGAAATATGTTCATCACGCGCACGTTGAGTCGACGGTGGTGTGGGGTCATGTATGTCGCCCACAAGATAATGGTTTTTGTCCGCCAGGCAATGGCGTGGACCCGAATCGCCGATGACCAGAGGGCCGAGAGAGCGTTGCCGCCTGCGTCGCTCAAGGCTTCTTGTACTTGTCGTTGAACTTGTTCGTGAATGGTGGGTTGTAATTCTCGCAGTAACCCTTTCCTTCATACTTTCCATTTCGCAAATTTCGCTCTTTCTTAGCTCTCTTCCGACTCCTATAAGAGTCTTCGTGCTCGTGAATCCCATCTTCCATGGAACCTTGACCCCGACGCCGTGTTCGACCGGGTGCTTTTGTTTCGAGGGCCGATAGCTCGTTTTTCTCCTGCTTGAGTGGAAGGATCCTTGGGTGGATCGGGCGAAACCGATGAACTCTTTGCGTCATTGCTTCGTCTTCGCTGCTCTTGAATGATAAACTCCCAGTAGACAAGAGATCTGCCCTCGCTAGCACGTAGTGCTTCACTCAGTCTGGTAGTCCGACCAAGGACTTGCGCTAGTCTGTTGGATCACTTGTAATTCCTGCCTGTCCCATTGAGCAATTTTACCCGTGTACCCACTCGTGCCAAGTCTGTGGGGGTGAGTATTCCTTCTTGCGATGCTAATGTGGTCCTCACTAGACTTCCTTGTCGCTTCAGATTGCTTCATCGCCACGAACTCATTCCAAAGATGGTTTGTAATCTTGGGTAGTCTCCGACGGTGACCGCTTTTGCTTCACATAATTTACGCTCACCGCTTTGAAGTTTCTCCACGCCGCATCCATGGTCATCAATGCATCGCGACGACGAAGTTCTTCGACTCTTCGGGAATGCGAAGGTTCCTTTGAGCTCATCCACGATCCGCTTTGGTGGCTTGGGGCACTTTATGCCAATCCGAATAAGTGATTGGCACTTTCTCCCCGACGATGTACCCAAGATGTTGACTCAGATTTTCTCGCTGCTTTTTCGTGCAACAGGGACCCAAGATTCGAGACCTCCGTGATGGTGTACCGCCTTCAGCTTTTAGTCTTCCTCGTCCTCGCGTGTTGCAACAGAAGTGGAGGCCTCGGGAACAGCTGGTCGAGGCCTCGGGAACAGCGGTGGAGGCCCTGAACAAGCGGTGGAGGCCTCAAGAACTTCGGTGGTTGGGTGGAGGGTAAGGTACCGCCGGGCTCTCCTCCATTATAGGCTCGGGCCGGCTCCATTAGAACTACTCAATAGAAAGGAGATATTTCAGAGAGGGAAAGAAAATATGTACTAACTGATAGAATAACTAAGTGTTTCATATTTAATTAGCACAATGAGGAAAATATGTACTAACTGAGGAATAAGATAGAAGATGTACTAACTGAGGACTATATTAGATCCTTAAAGTGCCTGTCCATGGCTCATTTCGAGTCACAAATGGAATAAGATAGAAGATGTGCTAAGATAGAAGATGTACTAACTGAGGACTAAATTAGATCCTTAAAGTGCCTGTCCATGGCTCATTTCGAGTCACAAATGGAATAATCCACTAATAACAAGAATGACATAGATAAGATAGAACTTAGCAATTACAAAGACAATTAACCTCGTATTTGTTTACTATTTTTCTATAGTATTCGTGAACAAAAAAAGACAAGTACTATGGTTCCTACATGGCGCTTCTATGGTGGATATTTCTCTCTACATATCTAGTTTTATGTGGTTAATGAATACGATAGAAGATGTACTAACTGAGTGTATCATATTGAATTAGCACACAATCAGAGATATCAACATAGACAAAATAATGCTTAGCAACATAGAGAGGAGATATGAATGATTTGCTCTCAGATTTAGGGTTTGGATGAAAATAAGAATTTTCACCACAATCACAAATGGGCTAACAAATTATTTAGTGACTAGGGCCTTGAACCCTTACCACCTTAGCATGCACAATTAAAGAGTTGTTCAGAATTTCACTGTTAAATATCTATGATCAGATTGATAACAGCATAGTTCAACAATTACTTCTACCACCAGACTAGTGAATTACCAGTGAACAATTATCTCTAACTATTGAATCAAAGCAGATACTAAATATCAACAGATTCTGAATTAACAGCAAGCCAACTAACCACAAGAGAGTATACTTATCAGAATATCAAGCAGTGATGTAAACAACACTCTCAAGCATGTTATTCTACCACAGGTGAGAAAATGTGCAGTTGCAGCTATAAAAATGCCTTGATTTTCCAAGGAGGGTAGGAAAGTATCATCCTTGATATGCGTAAAGAAAATTAACTACTTAGATGCCATATGGATATGAGAAAACAATTTGAAGCATGTTGTTCTACCGGCTCAAGGCCCAAGACACATAATAATTGTTCTTATCATTCTTAACCCAATATCATCATAGAGCAACACCCAAACCTTCACCAACAAGAACAAGTGCAGAACCACCAGAAGATGAGCTCAACTAACATCATGCACATGAAGCTCAACTAACATCACCAACAAGAACAAGTCCATCTCGATCATTTTACAATTTCTATTTGCAAGACATAACCACTGTGAAAATTTGCATAAAAGCAACAAATATAAATGATTCATGTAATGCAAGGTAACAAATTACAAGTGAGACACAATGTACCCATCAAATACCAATAAAATTCACACCATTAAAATCGAAAATTCATGATAGCACATGGCAAAGACAGAAGAATCTTCAGAGGAACCTTTTAAATTGTCCGGGCATTTTTATGTTAGGTCGACACTTATGTCATCACTTCACCCAAGATCTAAAAAAATCTAGAACAACCAATGATTATGTGTTTTACTTATCAGATAAACTTGGTGGATGTAATTTAATTCCCAAAACAAGAATGACAAGCAATCGCTCAAACAACATGTGTAGCACTTGGAGTAGCAATTTAGACTTCAATAGGAATAAGCATAACCAAATTTTGCCTCAGTTCATGAAATAATCAGATAGTAAATTCAAGTACCATCACAGAATTTATGAATTAACCGCATTGTAAACTTGGAGTTTATGAATGAACCGCATAGTAAAATCAAGTACCATCACGCAATTTTGCCTCATATCGAATTTGGCGGAAGGAAGGACACTATCTAACTGAAACCATTAAATCAGTTCGGATTAACCTACAGCACTACTCCAAGTGCAAAAGAACAGAAACCCGAATCACCATCTATTATCAACAGTTTGTGCGGTTCACAGGCCTACGGATCTAATTTGTGTCAGTCAAGCTTCATCGGTTCGGTTCTAAAACTTATTGTCAAAACCATGAATAGGTTGCTGAACTTCTCACATTTGCACGAGCCAATTAATCAGCTTACCTGGGTAGGGTTGGAGGGGGCGCTGGTGGGAGGGGTGAGGGGGGCGTCAGGGGAGGGGCGGCGCCGGTGGGGAGGGCGCGGGACGGCTGACGTCGGCTGGAGGGGGGGCGCCGGTGGGGAGGGCGCGGAGGAGCTTTCGGCGGGCGCTGCAGAAGTAAGGATGAGCCTTCGTCTTGTGGCTTGCAAGGGAGCTAGGCACAGGAGTGGAGGGAAGCGAAATTTGCGTATGCGTATATGCCATGTATAGAGTATCTGTGGCGGTTAAGTATATATCACGAGAAGTATCTGTGGCGGTTAAGAAAAATAATCACAGATAACGTTATCTGTGTAGGTTAAAGTTAATAATCACACAGATAACGTTATCTCGTGATTTGTTATTTTTCTTAACCGCCACAGATATCGTTATCTGTGATTTGTTATTGTTCTTAACCGCCACAGATACTCCCTCCCACACCATAGATACAGATGACAATCATATTAAACTCCAGGAAGCATGCATAACTCTACAAACTGCAGAAATCATAATAAACCATGTTGCATATGACAATACATGATTTTTTTCTTCCATACATTAATACATATGAAGCATGTATAACATAAGTCCTACAAGCATTTAAATGTTTATATCCTAGAGCACATAAAAATGAGTAAATAGAATTATTCAAGCTACTACATTTCCTAAGAAGCCATAGAAACCTGAATTCAATTGAACAAGACTCCACCATCGCCTCGTCGAGATTTCAAGTTTCAAGTTTTCATCAAAATCATGCATATTTATTTCCTATTAATTCCACGAAATGTACATTTCTTACATCACATTTCCATTACTCCATACAAATGGCTTACATGTTGCCATTACTCCTAGCTAATTATTTTCTTTCACAATTTGGTTTTCACAGATCATCGCGATGATAGGTAACTTCTTGAGTGGTTTCTTCCTCGGTTCGATGTCGTCGTCATAAAGGAGGCAACTCATCAAACCGGTTGTACTCTTCCTCATCCACTACATTCTCAACTCCAACGATCCTTCTTTTTCCTTGCGTAACTACATGGCGCTTCTTATCCGCCGGTCGATTATGTAGAATACTTGTGCTACTTGATTCGCAAGTACGTAATGGTTCGCTCTCAGATCCGACATGTTCGATGTCCACATGAGTAAAGCCGCATTTGTCCACCTTGACACCATTCGGGAGTCGCACTCCAATGACATCAAACACCGGATCTTGAAAATGCAGAGTCCAGCTCCCAAATCTCCTCTATGAACCCGTAGTAGATGCTCTTCAGATCGCTCGTGTTGTCGAGGCATCTATACGACACCATGCTTTTGGTAAGTGCTCTTGCTATCCCGAGCTCTCGTAAAATGTATATCCATTGATGTCATATCCTTGCTATGTCGTGATTGTACCAAGGCCCTTTTGCCAACCACCTCAATGTAACACTCGCTTTCTTCACCGACATGTGCTCCTCGAACCAATGACCTGAACAAACGATTGTGCTCTTTTGTTATCCAAATCTCGACTTTCCTCGTTTTCCTCCTTAGCTTACCCTTGTGTATGTCCATATACGGCACACCTCAAGTGATCAAGGTAATATCGTGAAATGGGCTTGTTCGAACAAAATATTATCGTAAGAATTTGTAGATTTCTTTCCTATTACACCTTTCCCACCTAGCCTACCCTCATGGCGAGATACAGCACTCCTACCGTTCGACCTCCTCCATGTAATCGATACGTAACTCAATAACCTCCTCGCTTGCATAACCTTCTACAATTGAGCCTTCCGCCGAGATCGACACGCATACATATTTTTCGTAACACCCATATACCTTTCAAATGGGTACATCCGATGCGTGAATACGGGTCAAGAAATATTTATCTCATTGACAAGGTGAACAATGAGATGAACCATGATATCAAAAATGATGGGGAAAATACATCTCCACCGCACAGTAGTCTTTACCACATCACCAAGTTCATAAAGTCCAACGGATCGATGACCTTCGTGAAATCGTGTTGAAGAAGGAACACAACCTCGTGATTGCCTCTCTGACCTTGTCGCAAAACACCTCTAATTGCAACAGGAGCATTTGTGTCATCATCACATGACAATCATGAGACTTCATGCCGCTTAACTTCAAATCTTTCATCGATACCAGCTTGATGTTTATGAGTAACCGGACGGAACTTTCACACCATGCGTGCACTTGCGAGTTCTGTTTTCTTTCTTACTCAAAGTGTAGCAAGTCGGGGAAGGTAAAGCCGCCTTTCCCAAAGGTCTTGAGGATGTAGCTCGCTCGATTTTCATGTCTTCCAGATCCCTTCGTGCCTTCACCATCCTTTGTTTTGCTAGGAATATTCAAGAAAAGACCAACCACGCTGTCACATACATTCTTCTCTACATGCATGACGCCGATGCAAAGGTCGAACTTCCAAGTCCTTCCAAGAGGGTAAGTCCCAAAAGATGGATCTCTTCTTCCACGTGGTCTTCTCAAGATGGGACCGCGATGTATTACCAAGACTTCTTTCCAAGTACAACATTAAGATCCCTAACCATATCATACACCTCTTCCCCACGAAGACGCCTTTGAGCTAAACCGCCCTCCTTTGTCCCGTCAATTGTTTCTTCATATTGCGGTACGGATGATTCTCGCAAGGAACCTCCGTGACGATGTACATCGCTTTCCTCGAGTTGTTGAGCCACACACTAGCGGTTTCATCCATGCATCGGGGCATGCTTTCGCCCTTTTATAGTACGGCCGACAAGTTACCAAGCGCAGAAAATCATTGATGGTGCGTAACAACAATGCGCCAGAGAGTGAAGTACTCGCTTGTACTGCCCCATACGCATACACCTTCGCTCCACAATATCACAAGATCTTCCACCAATGGTTCTAGGTATACATCAATATCGCGTGTGTTGTCTCGCCCTTGATAAGCAAGGACATCATAATGTACTTTCGCTTCATACACAACTGTGGTGGAAGGTTGTATATACACGAGTCACGGGCCAAGTGCTATGAATGCCGCTCATGTTACCGAAAGGATTCATTCCATCCGCATCAAGCCAAACCTTACATTCCTCGCCATTTCAAGTTCTCTCAAGAGTCTATCGATGGTTCTCCATCGGGCGTAATCACCGTGTCTCGCTTTTCCATCCTCTTACGGTCTTTCGAGTGCCATCGCATCAATTTGGCGTGCTTTTTGTTTCCAAATAAACGCTTCAAACGAGGTATTACCGCAAATACCACACCACTTTTATGGAGCTCCTTTCTTCACCTCGATAGCTTCATTGCCATCGCCTTACGCTTGTATCGCGACGCTTTGCACACCGGACATACAAGAATGTCTCAGATAGTCTTTATGATAGAGTATACAAATGCTTGGACAAGCATGTATTCTTTCTACTTCCAATCCCAAGGACATACAACCTTCTTAGCTAGATACGTGGTTTTAGGCAACACGCTTCTCAGCAAGATGTCCGCTAAGAGATGTAACAACGCCGTGAAACTCTTGTCTGACCAACCATTGGCCGCCTTCAATTTCAGCAGCGAGAGCACCGTGTGCAACTTTGTGTATTCCTCCTCATAACCCGGAACAAAGGTTTCTCCGAATCCTCCATCAAACCCTTGAATTGATTAAACTCTCTCGACTAGTGTAGTTGTTCTTCGATCGCGCAACATTTGAGCTGACTATTGTCGCCATCGACGACCAACCTATCCTCATCGGATCCATAATCGATGTCACCGCCACATTGCTAGCTCCGCTGTCGCCGACGCTATCACGCTGAAGTATGATCTCTCTTCACCGTGCCTTGTCCAACTTGTATAGCCAGTACAAAACCCTCCTGATCAAGTGCAAATGGATATGGTTTTTGTTCAAAACATCTTCTCATTCTTGCAATCAATGCATGGACAAGGTATGTATTCGCCTTCTTTTGCAAGTCGTTCTCCTACGCTCTTAGAAAAACAGATACACCGTCGATATATTCTTGGTGCAACGGTTCCCATCGTACATCCATCTCCGTCCATCTACGCTCATTAATTTAAGCAATTTATTAATATCCAAAAATCTTAATTAAATAAATTGTTATTTGAATATTCAACAATATCCACTAACGGACAACATTAATACTAAGTAAATGTTGCAAACTTAATTAATTAATTTTAATATATACTCATACGTAACCAAAAATTATATATATCCTCCTAAGATCAACATAATAAATTCTCATCTCCAAATTTCATGATCACCCAACTACCATATTAACTAAAATTTATTTATCATTCACATCCAACAATCTTAATTACATAAATTGCATTTATATGCTTCATAAAAATTCACTAACAATACGCACTAATGGAGCAAGATGTATATGCACGCCGCTAACAAAAAAAAATAATGGTAACTAAGAAAAAATATTAACTACGTAATTTTTATACATATCCTTCTAAGAGCAACGAATAAATTCCTCATCTCAAAATGCAAGTCAATTAACTTCATGATCACCCATCTATCATATTAACTATAATTTATTTATCATTAATATCCAATAATCGTAAATACATATATTTGACATATGCTTGACAAAAAATTCATCATCTAAATAAGGTAGAGAACTTAATCTAATACAAAGAAGGTAATAAATTCATCATCTACAAATTGCTAGCTAAATAAAAACAAACTAAATGTAGACCTTGCACCTAAACCTTAATTGCTTAGAATAAACCTTTAATGGCAATTTTACACTAGAAATGAAGAGAGGAGACATATTTTACACACCTTGGAACAATTCTAGGAAGTGGAAGCACAAGATCTTGGCCAAACAAAATCAAATCAAAAAGTCGAAGTTTTGTTCTCTGGAGGAAGATGACCAAATGATAGGGGCAACAGATATTTATAGAAAGCATTATTAGTGGCGGTTCTAAAACCAACCCGCCACGTAAAATGTATTATCTCGTGACGGTTCCATCTACCAACCGCCACAAATAGTCCAGCCGTTATCAGTGGCGGTTTTTATTTAAAACCATCACAGATTAAGTATTATCTGTGGCGGTTTTTTGATGCAACCGCCACAAGTGGTCCTCCCGCCAATTTCCATATAGAACCGCCACTGATACATGTATTTGTGACGGTTCCAAAAGAACCGCCACAAATAGGGCGTCACCTATGTGCTGTTTTGTAGTAGTGTAGTGTTCAAAGTGAGAGTTTTTTCATTGCCGGATGCTTGTGTTCACGGGGGCATTGCTTACTGTATGGCAGCTCATTATCCATCTTGATGCTTGTATGTCAGCTCGTTAATCATTATCCATCTCGCTCACTCATCATCTTGCTTATTGTCCATCTTCTTCACTGTCCATCTTGCTCACTGCATTGATTCAAGTATGCATGCATGATTAAGTACGCACCTCTGTGCCAGACCCACACTAACAGTTCAAGTATAATATATGCAGTACATGCGACTTAATCACGCTCTTCAGATCACAAAAATAATCAGGCAGTTCATTTGTGAGGTTTTGCAAATCAATTATCTTCTGGACTTCTTGATTTGCTTCATTAGTGCGGGGGTCATGAGCGAGGATCCCAGTGGAATGCCATATGATTTCCCGGCATTTTTCATCCAAAAGTTGATTTCCTCCCCTTAATGATGGGAAACGATCCTCGTCAAAGATGCAAACAGCGAATCGGGCTGTATGCAAGTCTCCATCCATGGGTTCCAAATATCGGATTATGGATGCACTCTCATAACCAACGTATATCCCAGACTTGCGGAGGGAGCTCATTGCAGTGCGCTGTGGGGGTGGTATAGGTACATACACCATACAACCAAATTTTCTAAGATGGGAAATCTTCGGGATAACCCCTTGCACTAGCTGCATAGGTGAATGGATGTTGTAGGCCGATAGTCTGAAATTGATGTGTATTGTTGCATGCAGGACTGCTTGTCCCCAACAAGTGTTGGGCAAGTTACAACTCAGCAAAAGTGGTCGTGCTATAAACTTGATCCTCTTTATTAGTGCTTCAGCTAGTCCATTTTGCGTATGGACGTGTGGTACAGAGTGCTCAACGGTTATTCCAGTTGCTGTGCAATAATCATCAAATGCATTAGAAGTAAATTCACCGGCATTGTCCATTCGAATGGACTTCACACGATGATCAAGAAATGCATTCTTAATGCTGATGATAAGCGAGATCAGCTTTGCAAAAGCATGATTTCTTGTTGACAGCAAACATACGTGCGACCATTTCGAGGAGGCATCAATCAACACCATGAAGTACCGAAACGGCCTTGATAATGGCTGAATTGGGCCGCAAATATCCCCCTAGATGCGTTCCAGGAATGCAGGGATTTCATTTTGCACTTTCATAATAGAGAGTCTAGTTATTAATTTCCCGGTGGCACATGCATGGCACACAAAATTTTCATGATTCGGGAAAATTTTTAACATTAATGGCATGACCTTGCAAGTTGTTAACTATGTTTCTCATCATTCTAAGACCAGGATGACCTAATTTACAATACCATAAAGAAAATAATTCGGAGCTTCTAAAAACAGCCTTCAAAGAAGTGTACACTTCATGTGCATGTATTATCGTGTAGTACAACCCAGATTCATATGAGGGACATTTTTCTAATACCATTTTTCCACATACCGCGTGCTTCACAATGCACAAACATTCTTTGCCATTTTCTTCATTTGTTTCTACGTGAAACCCATTGGCGCAGATGTCTTTAAAACTCAAGAGAGTGCGCGTTGATTCAGGGTACAAGACGGCTTCTTCTATGACCAAAGTAGTACCCATTGATAATATAATTGTGGCTCTTCCAGAGCCTATTATATATGAGTTGCTTCCTGCGATCGTAGTAATCTTTCCAGTGTTCTTCGTGATCGACTAGAAGTATTTAGATTCTCTTAAGATTCTATTTGTTGTGCCACTATCAACAATGCATATCTCCTCCATTTGGACGCTACAGAGATTCATTTCAATTCTGCGTCGGCAGTAGAGGCTCGTGCTGATAACGTGTTGAGAATCTCGCTACCGAGTAGTCCGGGATTCTCGATAGATTGAAAGTGGAATAGAGACACAAAGGGATTGGAGGAAATAATCTATTATTTCTGAATACGTGTACAATAGGATGAACCCTTTCTCCATATTTATAGTCTATGCCTAGAATTTTAACTGATGAGCCAAAGTCGACCTTCGTGAGCCATCAGGTTTCTTAACCAGATCCAGTTTTCACATTGGCGTTGATAAGGTACATGCGGAATATACGCACCATAGCCCAATCGTCATTCGGCGCTAGCATGTCCTAGACTTGCAGTCACAAACGTGAAGTTGATTGACATTAGCTAAGCCAGCATATAATCCGTGGAAAGTAAATCCACTTGTTAAAACACCTCAATCCTGTAGCATGTGTCCAGCTGCCTAATTGGTACCAATGATTTTAGGTTAGTTTAGAAGAACACACGGAATCACTAATCCGATCTCCGCCCACATGCCGTCCCCATCGTAGCCTCTCCAGATTCACGTGCTTTCGAGAGGAGAATATATATATATAAACACACACAGATGATGCCCAAATTGGGCACCACAGAGTCTAGGCTCCATGATATCAAATGCACAGATTCAAATCAAATTTGGTATATTTTTCAAAAAAATAAGTTTTAGGATATAGACCCATTTATAACCAATCAAATAAAACATATACCTTTGAACAAATATACTTGAATTCAAAAATTTTAAACGAATTTAGATTGCATGTATATATATATATATATATATAGAGAGAGAGAGAGAGAGAGAGCACATACCTACAATTAATCTATCATAAAAAAAGAAAACTCTAGTTTAAATTTTAGTTCAAACTTGTTTGAACTAGTTAGTAAACTAATTAAATTCAACATCCTAAAAATTACGCATACAACACATATAAGAATATACCTATTTTGTATCATAGAGCCTGTGCTCCATGGTACTCTAAGTAATTATAATATATATATATATATATATATATATATATATATATATATATATATATATATATATATATATATTCTACTCGTGAGTAATTACTTAAGTCAGATCTCACAACGTGTCGGGATTGGGCATTCCTATAGCTTAATTATGTATCTCGATACCAAATGTAATCACGACCTTGATGGTGCCCCGAGGAAGGTCCTGTAAACCGCTCTAGACCTATCCCGACCTCACCAAGCTCATTTCGAGCTGCTTGCTTGGGTACGCGAACGACGACCGGGTTCAAGGAAGGGTCTCAAGCGCCACCAAAAAGCTGTGCACGGTCCACGAAGACGACGTGGCATTAATCACTCTAGCGCTCAAGGATCGTGACGCCACTATCTCGAGCTCCATCGCCGACATAGCGGTATGGCAAAAATCACGTAACGCTTTCACCCACGCTCGAAACAAGGGCACGTCACTCTGTAATAAATGTTATAACGCTGTAATCGTCTATAAATACCCCATCGCACGTAGAGTTTAGGGTTCGACTCCCTGGTCCTTAACCCCCTTAGGAGAATTGAGAGGAAAAACACTCACTTGTAAGAAGTAGAGTGAGAGAGAAAGGGAGAGATCAGAGGCTCAAGGCCCCCGAGCAAGCACCCTGTAATCCATCTTTAGAAGCTTGTGCAACCACTAGACGTAGGGTTGTTATCTCCCCCGTGAGAGGCCCGAACTAGACCAAAAAACCTCCCTCTGTTCGTTGTGTCATCCCGATCCGTAGCTCGGCAGGCCCTCGGACGCTATACCCTCCTTGAAAAGGGGCCCTAGGTTGATCCCTCATTCAACAAGTAAGCTCGGCGGGGGACCGGTTCTCGAATCGTCGACAGTTGGCGCCATCTGTGGGGATCGACTAAGTCCTTCCACGGAGAAATCCCTGAGGATGTCGAATTCTCAAGATGATCAAGACCTCTGCGTCTTCAACGACGTGGAGGACGATGACATGTACTACGCTGGTGACGAATACTCATACCAGGAGTATCCCACAGCAAAGTATACATCTATTTCAAGATCGTCTTTCTCTCAATCGTACGGACATGGCAGCAAGACTAGCAGCGATGTAGAGTGCTGAAGAGAGTATTACCAAACTCTCCGTCCCTCACATCAAGATGGGGTTATCACCAAATATTGGATGGAACACCAAATGGGCCATTCTAGGCCACGTTCTGGCTAAAGGCCTCATCGGTCACGGCGATCCTCACTTGGCCAAGCCCACCGAGAGAACTCCGACTGCCTCGTCGTGCCCCGCCGACTTAACCTAGACCCGTCCGACGCCTCACGGCTCGACCTAGACCCGGTCCGATGCCCTCAAGAAGTTTCAACCTGGCCTTAGGCCGGGACCCCAACGGGCTTCAACCCCGCAACTTCCGCCACGTCTGCAGCCGACGACAAGCTGGTCACCCGCCCCACGGACACGACGGCCATGCTGGGATGGGTGGCTCCTTCCCAAGGTGGCCAGGGGGCCGCCAGAGTCAAACGCCTCCCTTCAGACCATCGTTCGACAGCAAGCAGAGGGCAGGCAAGACCTTCCCAACGGAGTGCTGTCCACAGTCTACTAACCCAAAGATGGGATAAACAGGAACCTATCAGTCACCAAGACCGAAGACCGGGACTCCCGAGCACAGCATACCCCTACCTTTTTTCTAAACTCCCGTGTAACCTGCCCCCTCCACCTATATAAAGAGGAGGCAGGCCTCAGTGAAGGGCACTCTAGAACCAATCGGCATTCAGATCCGCCGCCGATTCGGTCAACCCATACTCGATCCGCAATGAGCCCCTTCACTGGATGAGCACTCGGCTCGCCCCGAGCCCTCATTTGTAATCCCGCAGACCATCGCACTCGAGTAATACAAACCACCACCACGAACCGGACGAGGGACATTCAGCCCAACCAAGATACATCTTGGACTCTAAGTCAACCATCAAGGAGAGGGAATGCGTCCCTTAACTTACAAATTTACTCACGGTTATAATAAACACCGACAGCCATGGCGCTGTAGGGGCATTCACGCATCATCATCTTCGCCTCCGACTCCCAATCACCTCCTTGATGGCTTCTTCACCCACGACGGCAAGATTTGCATCGGGAGCCGGATTTGCTTGCCCTCGACTTGCCGCCACTCCGGTGGGAGAGCTCGCCATCCCTGCCGCTCGCTCCAGTTTCGCTAGGAGCTCGACTCCATCACCGACGCTTTCGGGCGACCTCCTCGCCGAGGCCCTCGACGACTCGCATTGCCGGGTTCGCCCGCTGCCGCGCCGCTTCGACAAGGCTGCTGGAGTTCTTCCGGCGGCGACGCCGCCTCGGCGTTGCTCGCGCTCGTGGCGGCGGCTGGCTACGCTGCGCTTTTCGCCCACAAACTGCCGAGGCTTTCTAGCAACGGCTCCAGCCCGACGCGAGCACACGTATGACGGGTCAGATTCTGTGAGTGCAACATGGCGTGTGGTAAGAACCGCCACAACCCCATAAGTTCGGGCACCGCTGCCTGCGCCGAGGCGCAGCGAGAGGAGAGCCTCTGTGCTCGCCGACTCGAAGCTTCAAAGAAGCAGCCGCGAATAACCGGAGGCTCAAAGGCCCAAACCGACAAACTCCAGCCGACTGGGCAAGACCACCGAAGCTCTCACACGACGCTCGGTGATAGCGCTGCTGCACGCCAGTCCAACATCAATCGCCGAGGGTCCGACGGCCTTCCGCTCTTCCCCACGCCAGACCGCCGCCGCAGCAATGTGCCGCCCGCGGCATTCCCGAGCCAGAGGCCCCGGAGGCCAGGGCCATGTACCAAAACCTCCGAGGGTCGGTGGAGCTGCTGTCAGCAGCAAAGACTTGCAAGGCTCGGCCCCATCACCGGGGCTTCTCGCCACCCGAGCCGCGGCCGCCACGCGAGACCGCCGAGGTCCGGCGAGGACGATGCCGCACCTCGAGCGATCCCAGGCATTTTGCCGGGAGATCCACAATGCGGATTTCCGACCGGTTTCGCGCCCACAACATCGCTAAGTACATCGGGCGATTAACCCCAGGGTTCGGTTAGAAGACTATCGCTTTATGCTGGCGAGGGAGCTATCGATGACTTGTTCATCATTCAGTACCTCCCCATCTACCTCACGGACTCGGCTTGAGCCTGGCTCGAGTACCTACCCGCTAACACCATCAGGAGTTAGGCTGATTTGAAGAATCTCTTCGTCGGCAACTTCCAGGGCACTTACAAGCCCCCTGGGAACTCCCTGACTCAAGGGTTGCAAGCAAGCAGCTCCGGAGACCCTCCGGGACTACATCCGGCGCTTCTCCCAGCAGTGCAATGAGCTCCCCGACATCTGCGACGCCGATGTTGTCGGGGCATTCATCTGCGGCACGACGTCCAAAGCTATGGTCCTGTTTGCACCAGTTTTTGGATAATACAAGAAGAATCGGCAGAAGAGCACAAGTTTGGATAAAGCATGAGGTGCCTTTGGAAAATTTGGATAGCAACTCGGATCCAGCACGACAACATAATCCGAATCGGCTATAGTTTCCTAATTGGATTCTTCTTTCCGTATGCTATCCAAATTTTCCAAAGTCGGATCGGCTGATGGGTATATAAGGCGCGCCAGAGCTGGTGGAGTAGGACACACAACGAAAAATCACATCTGCTAGTTTGTTTTTAGCTTTTAGTCTTTTAGTTCTGTAATATTCCCTTTGTAAGTCGACATTGATCAAATAAAGTTGCGAATCGCCGATTATTTGGTCATCATCGATTTCTTAAGGTTTGATTTGTTCTGTCTTGTTGCGCATCGCCTTTTCAGAATCGATCTGCCTTTTACCTTCGGACTAGTCTTAATCGACTAGTCTATTTACCCATTTAATCGGCTTTCTAGCTGATTGCTTTTAGCCGATTCGCCCTAGGATCGCTCGATTGAATTTCACAACCTTTTCCCTTATCGATTGCAGTGGTCAAATCGATTGGCACGCCGACTTGAACTCGGTGTTCGCCTGGTGTGTTGCAGGCCATAAACCCTCTTCATGTTTTTGGTGTCAACACATTTTTGGCACGCCCGGTGGGACGACAATCGACAAGATGACTGCAGGCAAGTCCACCGCACCGACCGACGTGAACACCGACGCCATAATCGTCCCCACTTTGGACGATTTAACTCCGAGCAAAGCGCAAGGAAATCAAGATCTGAAGCTGCCTTGGAGGAATTAATGTTGGGTTGCTATCGAAAACCCGACGAGGAGTCACGCAGAAGATGGCGCTCCAACATTGAATCCACTTGGCGTAGGTCAAGGCCACATTGACTCCAGAAGACGATATATGCCACCAAGCCGAAGTTATCTGTTATGATTGAGTAATCAGACATCATGCATTAATTAATCAATCATCGGCTTTGGTCACGATTTTAAAGCCGATGATAGAAAATAGCGAAAGTCGATTGCACAAGAGTTGGCAACATCCGAGGATTGCCGACCCATTACGCCCACTCCCAACGATCCTGTATTCAGTGGCACCAAACGCCAACACGATCAAAGCCGGCAACAAGACCTCGCAGAATGCCGACTCCAACCACGTTGTTGGCACCAACAAACCTCGCCAAGCCCGCCATTTCATTACCATGCATATATCGACGCCAAGGGTTAGATCCATCGGCATCAGAACTTCCTGACGCTCCACTCGGCCACTCAAATTTATTGAATTAGATAGGAATTGCAAACCCCAAGGACCATTCCGAAGTTAGAAACCCGCTCCTTATAAGGTGGTTTCATATACGAGCCGCTTTGTTCCATATTCGAGGGTTCGGTTGTCGAACCGGCGGGTATGAATCATGGCAACAAAAGACGCTCGCTAGAGAGAAGTCGACTAGCCGAAGTTTGCACTGGGGCAGTGATACCGCCATCACAATTGGCCAAACCCTCGTGTTCCATCGACCAATAACGCTAATTGGGCTGATCGATTTCCATGGTCTTGAGAGATCAATTTCATTCGCGTTTCAAAGGGAAAATAATCGGCTATAGAAAGCCATACCCAGATTATATTGACCGCATGCCATATCCCCATAACTTTAGGATCCCGATTTTGCTAAGTTTTCAGTGGGATGATTCACCACCACTTTAGAACATGTTGGACGATTTATCGCTCAGTTGTGGTGAAGCAACCATCCGACGGGTCAAGATTAGACTTTTTCCCTTGTCTTTATCGTGGACCTGCTTATTTGGTTTACTAATCACTTCCAAATTCGTCCACTTGTGCAACGATTTAGAGAGCCGATTTCATGAATACTTTTTCTCCGTAGTCCGAATTGAGGATTTCAGATCTAAGTGTCAGTCCGAGAAATTTGGCCAGTCACCGATTATATTAGAAGATTTAGAGAAGTGCTAAATCGGTGCTTCAACAGAGTATTGCCCGATAATCGCCTAGCCGATTTAGCATTTCAAGGACTAATTCTCCACTCAAAGAGAAACTTGTCGGACAAGAGTTTATCGATCTAAGTCATCTCGCTTCATCGTATCAAGACAAGAAAGCCGATATTTAAGTAGGGAATTCAAGGATAAGGTTAAATTGAATATCAATAGCAAGGATAAAGCCAAAGTGAATATGGTTGATTGCGCTTCTAGTGAAACTTCAAGATGAAGTAGATATAAATATAGCTGAATGGATAAAAGGTTCCAAAAATCGCTTATTCTGCTCGCGGGCTTGCTTTATAAGGAGCAAGTCGAGGTCAAGTACGCCGACGATCCAAATGTGACCGCATATTTGATATGTTATTACAAGAGAAATTGATACGATTGCCGGAAGAACATACCATACCATCAGCCGACGAGATCAAGAAACGACGATACTGTAAGTGGCATCATTCTTTTTCCCATAACACTAACGATTGCAATATCTTTCGGCAGCAGATACAGACAGCTATTGAAGATGGTCGGCACAAGTTTGCAAAAGAGCCAGCCATGGAGGTCAATGTCAATCCCTTCCCAATTAACATGGTTCAATGCTCCAAGAAAGGAAAACAAAGTTATCGATTTAAAGACCCATAGCAACGCTGCAAGTCAACATAGAATCAAGCTCAAAAGGAGAGACACTGAAGATAACGATCGGCTCACTTCAAATTGAAGCCGACCAAGACGGGAAGAATTTGAGAACTATTAAGCCAAAAGGGGAGCTGCAAGTCGGGCGATGGTACAATGCCAAAAGGTCTCCGCCTCGAAAACCAGCATTCAAACCTAAGCCAACTTTTTCACAGCTTGCTTGAGAAATATGAAAGGATAAGCCATCTAAGCAGTAGCAATGGACTCACGACCGATGAGCCAGACGATCAAACAATGTGTTTCACCAAACAATTTGTATCGGAGAAGACATCGCAGAAAGGGCTCATCAAAGATGTCCCTTCCGCACTCGCTGGGAAAGGGTGTGGAATTATCGCTCTAAGGTCATGTCCCATGGAGCATTACCCGCAAAGAAATTGGCCAAGACAATCGGTGAAAGAGCATCTATTTAGGCCAGTATCGGATCAAAATGAGTCAGGGCATAGCAAGCCAATAAAGGAGAGGCTAGGCGCGCCAAACCAAGACAAGAAAGAAGAGACTACGGAGAACTTGGTTGGTAAAACCGCAAGCCGCTTGAACCCAAGCCTAGATGATGCCCGATCGACTTAGCCGATCAGAACGCAGACGGCTTCAATACCGAGGATGCAGGAGATGAGGGAGGCCAAGAAGAAAAATAGAGAGATGAAACATTCAATGAATTACGGCCGAATAAAACTTGTTAAAAGTGAATGGAGGAGAAAAGATCAAGCCGATGATGAGTCAGATTCCTCAGATGATTTGCTGTCACCAATGATTTGAAATGACACTCCTCCCATGGATATCAACATGGTATTCACTCTACCAAATTGAAGTTTAGAATTAAAACCGAATCGCTAAAGACACGCTTGCTCAACTATGCTTAGGTGCACAAAATGTCAGATTTGAAAAGCCGAAGATCCTCATCCGCATCTTAAGCCGTTGTACTTAAAAGGCTACATCAATGGGAAACCGATATCCGTGATGCTTGTAGATGGAGGGGCTATCAGAACTTGATGCCACTCACTACTTGCAAGAAGTTGGGCAAACCGATGAAGACTCGATCAAGACTAACATGGTGTCAATGACTTCACAAGCGATCCCATCAAGCAAAAAGGAGTGATGGTCACAGAACTAACCGTCGGTAGCAAAACTCCGCCAACCATATTTTTTGTGATTGAAGCTAAAGGAATTACAGCAGTGCTTCAAGCAGATTGATACATGCCAATTATCAGATCCTCAACCATGCACCAACCGCCGCATAATGGAACGGAGATGAAGTTGAAGTTGTATCACCATATAGCGGCTCATGTCGCAATGGCCGCTTCGTGACGCCGAATTGGCCGCACGAAGAAGCAGAGTGCATATCAGGCAAAGCGTTAGACGATTGCGATTTTATATGCATTGGGAAGTCGGGATTTACGCCGATCAGTGTCAAGCTAGGCACGTTTGATCGGGTGAGTGAAGTCTTAAGGAGATGGAGCCAGAAATGATCCAAATCTTATAGGACAAAGTGAAGAGCTATCGGCATGTGATAAATTTGTGTGAAGCCATCGAAGACTTCTAGAGTGAAAAATTGGGTCAAGGTTTCACTTCTGCCGATATGCTTGAAGAAGTCGATATAGGAGAAGGGGATAGAAAAAGGCCAACTTTTGTAAGTGCAAATTTAGGTCTATAATACAAAAGTAAGTTGGTCGAAATACTTACGAAATACAGGGATTGTTTCGCCTGGAAATATTATAAGATGCCTGGATTAAGTCGACAATTAGTAGAGCATCTACCGCCTATCAAGCTGTGGTATCGCCATATAAACAACCTCCTGCTGCTTTTAATCCGAATTGTATGATGTAATAAAAGAAGAAATCGAAAGGTTGTTGGAGGCCAAATTCATAAGGCCTTGCCGATATGTCAATGGGTATCCAATATTGTTCCTCATATGAAAAAGAACAGTAAGCTTCAGTAGTATGTAGATTTCTGTGGATTTGAATAAAGCTACACCAAAGGATGAATACCCCATGCCCATAGCCGATATGCTTATCGATGCTGATCGTGCAATAAAATTATTAGTTTTCTTGATGGGAATGCCGGATACAACCAGATATTCATGGCGTGGCCGATGTTCCTAAATCGCCTTCGATGTTCTCAAGCGCCTGGGTTGTATGAATGGCCAAGAATGACATTCGGCTTTAAAATGCAGCGCTACTTATCAACGCCATGAATTTGATTTTTCACAACCTAATCGGCCGTATTGTTGAGATTTATATTGATGACGGGTGTTTAAGTCTAAGGAAGACCGGCAAAGACTTGGCCGACGGAAAAGGTGTTTCAAAACACAAGAGCTCACGCGTTAAAAATGAATCCTTTGAAATGTGCGCTTACGGTTTTACCGCCGCCTCCTTGGTTTCATGGTTCATCAAAGAGGTATTAAAGTTAACTGCATAAGGGTTAAAGCCATAGAAACACAAAACCGCTTAACATGCAAGAATGAATTACGAAGCCGATCGGTAAAATTAATTACCTAAGACGCATTTATTTCGAATCATTCGTAGAATTCGAGCTTTTACGCCTTACTAAAATTAAAGGATAATGAGGATTTCACATGGGGAGCCGATCAAAAAAAGCCTTTGATGACATAAAACAAGACTCTAGCATCACCACTACCCGCCGCTGCCACGTATGATTCCATTCGTTATACATATCTACTGAATGAGACCATCGGGTCAGGTTGGCACAAGAAGTCAATGGCAAAGAATGAGTAATATTTTATTTAAGTTTACGACTTTGGATGTCGAAACCAGTAATTTCCTAGAGAGAAGTTATGTTTATCATTATATTTTGCTTGTACTGTAAATTGAGACACTATGTATTAGCATCGACCGCATAGTAGTATGTAGAATCGACGTCATATACATGCTATTCTAGGCCAATTTTGAGAGGACGACTTGGGAAATGGGCTTATGCTCTCATCGAAGTTCAACCTACAATATTAATCCGCTAAACTGTTAAAGGTCAAGCAATAGCCGACTTCATTACAGACATGATACAATGGCGTGGGTAGTCGGCGTAGCCCTTGGCGCTTGTATTTTGATGGATCAATTTGCCGTGAAGGAAGTGGATAGGCGTTGTGTTGATGTCGCCGAAAGGACGGATATTGACCAAGATATCGGCTAATAGCCGGCGTTCTAATGACCAAGCCGAGTACGGTTGCTCAAAGGCCTCCAACCGTTAGAAAGTATCGAGTAAGTAATGGGATGCTTATGGTGACTCATTATCGATCATCCAACAAGTTAAAAGGAATTCGATGCAATGATAAAGTATTATCAAAATATCTCGGGTATTGCCTTGACATTATCAGCACTTTCACATCATTCTGCATCAGTCATGTCCCTAGGGAAATGAATTGCAAAGCCAATGCATTGGCTCAAGCAAAGATCGTTACAAAAGGACACCGATATGAAGCATTTGACCTAATCGACAAAATCGGCTGTCGGTGTTGACAACACCGACCGAGAGAAAAGATAAAACCTATCTAACAAATCCATCCAGCCCATCAACGCATGGTACGGCAGAAGCATTGAAATACGCTTTGTTAGAAGGAGAATTGTACCATCGGACAATGGAAGGGTTGCTTTTTAAGATGCTTGGATGGCGAAGAGGCGAAGTGGCTAGGAGAAGTCCATGAAGGATTTATGGTTCGTGATCAATCGCTCACAAAATGAAGTGGATTTTAAGACTAATCGGGTATTTTTGGCCGACAATGTTAGAAGATTGTTTCAAGTATTACAAAGGGTGCCAAAGTTGTCAAAGCTTGGGAATGTGCAACTTGCACCAAAGATCGACTTTTGCATCCGATTATCAAGCCCGCCGCTCAGAGGATGGGGAATAGACGAATCGCCAAATATTCCCAAAGATCAAGCAAAGGCCATAAGTTCATCCTCGAAGCTACTGACTATTTCTAAATGGGTAGAAGCTGCTCGCTTAAAAAGTCACCAAAGATAGAAGCTATCGATTTTGTCAACTAACACATTATCCATCGATTCAGTATTCCTCGCACTCATCACAACCGATCAAGGAACCGTGGTTCATGTCTAAAGAGTTTAAAAGCTGCAGTAAAACCCGGCATTAAATTACTTAATTCATCACCATATTATGCTCAAAGCACGGGCGCCGAGTCATCCAACAAAACTCGATCAAGCCGATAAAAAGAAAAATTGATGAAAGGCCTCGAACTTGGCACTCTACACTATCTGAGTCTTTAAGGGCTTATCGACTAGTATTTCACTGGACGACTAAATTGTCACCATATCGCTTGGTATATGGTCGTAGTCGTATGTTCGTGAGAGATAAATATTGAGTCTATGCGAGTAGTAAGACAAAACAATTTATCGAATTCCATCTAATACAAAGAGTTGATGCTATACAATTTGGATGACTTGGCAGAGTTGAGGCTAGTTACTTTAAATCGGCTTGAGAATAATAAGAAAAGAGTTGCAAGGGCATATAATAAGAAAGTTATACCAAAATCTTTTGGTGAAGTCGATCTAGTTTGGAAGACAATATTGCCGATTGGTTCTAAGGATAATCGGTTTGGTAAATGGTCGCCAACATGGGAAGGACCTTATAAAGTGAATCGGGTAGTTGGTGGAAACGCATACATACTCGAAACGCTTGAGGGTACTGTGCTACCAAAAGCAATCAATGGGAAATATTTAAAGAAATACTGCCCTAGCGTTTGGATCGGTGCGTAATTTAAGTACAACACAAAGAATTCAGAAATAAATTGGTTAAACAAATTATTAAACAAGATAAATATATTCAAGTTAAATGCAAATCCATTAAGTGTATTACAAAAGGAAAGCAAAAAGGCACTATTTCAACACAACGTTAATAAGTTTACGTGCCCGACCTGTGGAGTTCGGCACCAGAGTCGATAATGCCCTCGGCTAGCCTTTTAGCAAGAGCAAATTTTGAACTCCATCAACCAACTTCTCATCAGCTTGGGCATTACCTCGCACAGGGACTAGTTTTTCCGACTGTTCCTTAACCTTTGCCACGGCCTGGTTGATTTTTTGCTTCTGATCGGAGAGGGTGGCCAACTTTGCCGATGCCTGCGATTGCGCGTCAACCAACTCGACAAGCCCGCCGCTTGTTCTTCGTTGTTTCTGGTAGATTCCAGCTTTTGAGAATCTCAAATTTGGTGGTTTTAGAGAAGAAGCGCCCTTGTCAAAACTCTGCTTCATCGCCTTCGCTTCGGCCACCAATCGATTGAGTAGTTGGCGATCAGCTTGTTGCAGCGTTCACGAGCAATGCGCAGCACGGGCAGCTCCACTTCTTCCTCTCTCGCCGCCTAATGATATACCCTCGTGAGCGCCCCATGGTTTCTAGAGGAAGATCGGCTTCTACCGCGGCCATGGCATCTCTTAGCGGTCGAGTATTAGCTAAGATTTGGCGCTGGCTAGCAAACCTCGCTGAAAAGCCGATTCACTTTGTCCCGCATGTTTGGTTTTCGGGGAAGGACGATCGCTGTCGATGCCTTCAGAGAGATGTCAATACATATTAAGATCAAGAACGAGTCGCCCGAGGCCATCACTTTAATCGCCAAGATAATCCAAGCGGGTCAAGCAGCATCCATGGGATCACCACCATTTCTTGCACAAGCACGACGGAAGCCTACCGAGGCGCCAAGACGGCCCGAGGAGCAAGAAGAATCGACCGAGGTGGTAGGGTGGCCCGAGGTGCAACGGAGTTGGCCGAGCGCAAGGTGACCTAAGGGTTAGTCGGGAAGGCGGGGCCAAGTTGGCGATACTAAGAATCCGGCCAAAATATCATCCACTTGGTCAAGGAGCTCCGTGAAAGAAGGACCAGAGACCAAAAATTGGTATTGCAATATTAACGGTACATGAGAATAATGATAACACCACTTACCCCAACGTCCGTTTCAGACATGAGAAGAACTCTCAAGACTTTTTTTCTTTGTGCTTGAGTTTTCTTGACTACCACCTTTGTGGATTTTGGCTTTTCTAAAATCAGTAAGGAAGGGTCAGAAAGAGATTACAAGAGAAAATTATCAAATAAAGGATTTGATACTTACTCGCCACCGCTTTAGTGAGTTCCTCCAAATGACGGGGTTTTTACCCTGAGGTTGCTCGATAAAAGCAGCCAAGCCGATCGACCGGTGCGGCCTTTTCCTTTGATCCGCTTCTCCGATTGATCTAAATAGCTGCCTTTCGTGATGCGCCATAACTCATGGAGATCGTGAAAAGATTAGCCAACTAATAATGAGAACCAAAGCAAAGAAGAGAGCTACTTAGAAAAGCCGACACTTTACGGCCACCGATGAATCAAGATAACCCGAGGAATTATCATCACTTGAACCGTCATTTGTCATCGCCTGAGACTACCGCCGACTCGGTAATCCCAAAAAACTTTTCTATGATAGCCGACGGGCGCGATCCAAATAGAGAGCTTCGCCACGCCATCACCAAGCGTAAAAGTGACTGATCTGACGGAGTTCAAGAAGAAATGTGGTAGATCGAGATTTGAAATTCATCTACGATTTTAACCACGTTGGCCGATAATACATTCTTCACCTTGGCCTTGGGTTGAAGCCGATCGAGGAGAGGCAATGAAGGAACCACTTGACCAAAGCCGAAATGACGAGTAGATGTATGATGGTAGAACTCATATGAAGGCCGGAACGCTTCTATTTCGAATTTATAGCCGACATGAAGGATAGGGGAGATGAAAATCCGATAGAGCATCAATGACAACTCCGCATCAGCAAGAGTCACAAAGATTCAGGTGCAGGAAGGATGGCCACCGAAAATCTACCGATTACTATAAGAAAAGAAGTCTTGCTGGTGAATATTACGTTGTTCAAACCCAAGAAAAAGGCAAGATATTTGTTTAGGCCGATGGAGTAATCTTGGTGTCACCACTTGAGCACATTATGAGTCTTTCACCGAGATCAGCTTGTTTCTCAAACCGAGGAGTGGCGCTTCTTCCGGGTAGTCTTCACAAGGAAAGTCAAATTCGACGCGTTTCCTGAGATAAGCTACCGCTACATATACTATACAGCCACAATGATAAACCATAGGGGCCCCCAACGCTACTAACTACGTAAATCGCAAAACCGTAAAAGTCAACCTCGATGACATACATCATCTCGTAAACCGCCTCAAAAACATCTTTCCTAGAGCAAGTCGACGTCTCTACTAGTCTGCTTCGCTACCAACCGGTACACTGGTCGCCCGAGGGATGCACCGCATAAGAGAAACCGCTCAAGCCAGGTTTAGGAAGGCAAGATGCTCTTTTCATCCGATACAAGCCCGCTTATCTTTTGTTGTGCCTAATGTACTTTTGACCATCCTTACCTTGGTTTGGATCAGTTTGTACCGAGGTTTTCCGCTATGTTTGCAGCTTGTCTCCGCTGTGTCTTAGGCAGACAACCGCCACATCCAGAGGGTCGGGTCCTGGGATCGCATGGAAAAGAAAAGCGCTAAAAGTGTTTGACTAAAAATAGCACGCCGTGGGCTACCAAGGGCTCATTGGCTTCGGGCAAACTAGGGCTTAAAGGAAGGCATTGGCCATGCCCATCCGCCTCCCATTCTCCTCTCTTCTCGAAATGACACTCTAATATACCAACTTTCCATCCCTTGAGAGTTTCGTTTCCAAGCCCCAAAACTCTTGCCCCACTCCTTCACATTGTAACCTTGAGCCGATAGGGAAGTCTCGGATTTCTTCATTTATCACCAGACAAGCATCTAGGTTCCCTACCGTCCTAAGTAATAATCGATTATTACTCTGATCGATGAGTACCTTGAGGAATCCATTCACCGATCGAGGGAATTGAGAGGTTGATCACCGGGCAGGAAGTCCGGTGCCGATTGAAGGTGATGCAGGGCACGAGAGCGTGAAAATGACCGGGGTCCCGCATATATAGCACGGTGAAAAGTTAAAATTTAATGAAACGAATTCGAGGCGACGCAGTAATTAAACCGACCGAGATTTTTTTCTACGCAATTAAAACAAAGGGTTACTAAAGCAATTTTTAACTCGACGGAGAAGAAGCCGGCGGATGAAAAGTCGATAAATTTTGAAAGATAACAAGGTTATCTTCCAAAATGGGGGCATATGTTTGCACCAGCTTTTGGAAAATACAAGAAGAATCGCGTAAGAGCATTAAGTTTGATAAAGCACGAGGCGCTTTTGGAAAATTTGATAGCATACGGAAAGAAGAGTCCAATTAGGAAACTATAGCCGATTCTGGATTATGTTGTCGCACTAGATCCGGACTCGGATCGGCTGATGGGTATATAAGGCGCGCCAGAGCTGATGGAGGAGGACACACAACGAAAAATCACATCTGCTAGTTTGTTTTTAGCTTTTAGTCTTTTAGTTTTGTAATATTCCCTTTGTAAGTTGACACTGATCAAATAAAGTTGCGAATCGCCGATTATTTGGTCATCATTGATTTCTTCAGGTTTGATTTGTTCTCGCTTTGTTAAGCATCGCTTTTCGTAATCGATTCGCATTTTTACCTTCTGGATTAGTCTTTAATCGACTAGTCTATTTACCCATTTAATCGATTAGTCTATTTACCCATTTAATCGGGTTTTCTAGCTGATTTTGTTTTAGCCGATCTTCACCTTCTAGGATCGCTCGATTCAATTTCACAACCTTTTCCCTTATCGATTGCGGTGGTCAAATCGATTGGCACGCCTCACACTTGAACCCTGCGCTTCGGTCTGTGTGTTGGTGTGCCGTAAACCTCTTCACGCTTTTTGGTGTCAACAGTCCACAAGCTGGCCGAGCTAAGCACCCGACCACCAGGAGCTCTCGACATCGCCAGAACTACGCGCCCGGGCGAGGAGGCTGGGGCCATCTTCGGCTAAGGGGAAGGCTAAGCGAGTTCTGCTTCTCGACATCGCTGCTTTCTCCACCGCCTCCGACAAATTGAAGCTTGAAGGGAGGCAAGGCTCAAGACCATATGGTCGCGCTGCCGCTACTACCGGGGCCAAGCAAAGCAGCGCGCACCGTCACCACTTTGAGAAGCCGGCGGACAGCCCGCGTGTCCACATTATGGGTACCTCGTTAGGCACAAGCTCGTGGAATGCGAAACCCTCGAGGCGCCTTATTACCGCAGCTCACGCCGCAAAGGAAGAAGGCAGATCCCGCACCAGCACGCCGGGGCTAAGGAGGCGACGCCGAGTTCCCAAACCCGACTGCTGCGCTTTCATGATCTTCGACGACCAGCGAGCCACGCCGACAAACGACACAACTTGCTTGCCTTCCGCGAGGTCACACACTGGCACGGTGCCCCGCTGGCCTGTTCTCCGGTGAGTCGGAGTCACCGATCACCTATGATCGGACCGACCACCCCACCACGCCCCGCACTCCTGGGAGATATCCCCGGTCGCTGTTCCCCGCTAGGGGTCAAGCGCCCGCCCAAGGTACTCATGGATTCGGCGCAGAGCCTCAACATCCTCGAGAGTGCTGAGACTTTCGATGCCAATGGGATTCGCCGCAGCCTCGACCGAGCAAGGCGCCTTTCACGACATCGTCCCTGTGCCAAGCAGTTTCACCCGCGGGCAGATTGACTCGCCCATCACCTTCGGGCCCGGACAACTTTCACACCGAGACCCCGCCGAGGTCGCTGCGGTTCCTGGCTCCTACCATGCCATCATGGGGAGGCCATGCTACGCCAAGTTCATGGCGCGTCCCCAACTACACTACTACCTGCTTAAGATGCCGGGCCTCAGGAGTCATCACTGGGTCAAGATCTTTTTCAGCTCGCCACAACTCAAGCAGCTTAGCTAGCTGAAGCTCGCTTGACGCTATTAAGGCCCGCCGAACTCAAAAACCTTCTGAGGGAAACTCTCCGAGTCCGCCCTCGACTCCAACAAGTAAGTCAGTACAGTTCCTTCAAGTCCGCCGAGGACACGAAGAAGGTCGCGGGTCGATCCCGAGGATTCGCCAAGACTGCGGCGGGTTGGAGCCGCCCCGCCAAATAGGAAGGCACGCTGCCGACTTTTTTCGCCGCTAATCGAGATGTCTTCGTGGAAGCTCTCCGACATGCAGACATCCCGAGGAGGTCACCGAGCACTCCTTGAATATCCGACCGCCGGCC